>JABUQX010047373.1:47500-50068 GCA_015478945.1 Trachelipus rathkii | reverse complement strand
CCAGGCTCCTGCTCAACTTGTTTATTCTACTGCATATTTTATTTCCTAGGCACTCTCCCACAGTTCTCTCCCTAGGCACCTATGAAAAGAGTTTTCCTCAGATCTATGAAAGTAATATAAAATATATAATATAAACTATATAAATATATATATATATATAATATATATATATATATAATTATATATAATAATATACTATAATATAAGAATATAATATATTATATATAATAATATACTATCATATATATGTGCTCGTTTATTAAATTCCCATACCTTTTGTGACGTAATTTTCAAAGGACGAATAAGAGATGCGTCGTTCTTCGGTTTCTTTGCTTCTATCCCGTGCTTCTCTTCACCCCAATCGGGCTCTACTAGCCTTTCTCAAGTATTCTCTTAATATGTTTGCCAAGTGTCCTCCACAGGATATTCCCATAGTTTTTTACAGTCTCCTGTATCTCCTTTTTCTCTATATATTGAACTATGATTGACTTTCCACACCCCTCTGGTACTTGGCTCTCGTTCCAACACCTATTGAACAATTTCAGAGTTCTCCTTCATTTTTCTTTCATCCCTCTTTTATAGTATATGGGTATCCCATCTTCCCCCGGTGCCTTTAACCGTTCTTCATCCCTCTCAGAAGCTACCTCCCAACTCTTTCATAGGGATCTTCCTTCCCCTCCCATCCTTCCCAGTTCCTTTAAACTTCTCTTCTCCACCTGTTTCATTCCACATTTAAACAGTTCACATTTAAAGTAATCCATCCATCTCATCTGCTTATGTTTGCTAATCATCACCAAACTTCTCCTTTGCTGATCCTATATTGCATACTTCCTTTTTTGGATCCCTCTATACGTTTTTGGCAGTCTAAAAATCTTCTTCCTGTACTGCCCTCACATTTTGCATCATTTTCTTCCGCCTATCTCGTTTGCGTGCCTCTTCTTTTACCTCTTCTTTTCACTTTCTCTGCCTTCATCCTTGCCTCCACATATACTGAGCCCTTGTCTGTGCAGTTCTATTTTTTCAACCACCTTCTCATCAACACTGTTTTCCTCCTTTCGATATTGCCTTCGTCACTTTCTTCAGTCCACCATCCTCGTGTGAGTTTTCTCGTTCCTGCCTACCATTTGTTTTACCCAGGTATCCCTCTGCTTTCTCTTCTACCCGTTTTAAGTATTAAAACATAAAAAGGAATAAATTTTTTAGTAAAAACAAAAATGTTTAAATGAAACAAAACAAAATAAATAAAAGTTTATGTATTAGTTATACAAAATATGACTTGAATTTCACTAGATCAATAGATCAATAGATCAATAGATCAATAATCATGGATGCGTAAGGAGGACAGAGTGGTGGTTTGATTAACTTGATTACTGATTTACCTGCTTAGGGTATGCTGAAAAATGCAAATTTTTTTAAGTTATAAAAACATGAAAAGAATAATTTTTTTAGTAAAAAACAAAATGTTTAAAGAAAACCAAACAAAAAATAAAATAAAAGTCTTTTTCTGTTTTATTGTTATAAAAAATATTGACTTGGAATCAATAGAGCAATAGATTCACTGGAATGGGTAGGAGGGTGACTGGAGGGGCAGTTTGATTAACTGATTTACTGATTTACTGCTTTAGGTATGTAAAAATGCAAATTTTTTAAGTTATAAACATAAAAAGAATAAATTTTTTAGTAAAAACAAAATGTTTAAAAAAAAACAAAACAAAATAAATAAAAGTTTTTAGTTATTACTTATAAAGAAAAATATGCTTCGAATCAATAGATCAATAGATCAATAGACTCAATAACATGGATGGGTAGGAGGTGGCGCGATGGTAGTTAGTTTTGATTAACTGATTTAACTGATTTTACTGCTTCTAGGGTAGTAAAACAGAACAATTTAATAAAAAATATTGACTTTGAATCAATGGAATCAATTAGATCACGGAATGCGCAGGAGGTGAACTGGAGGCATGATTTACTGATTTACTGATTTACTGCTTTAGGTATGTAAAACATAACAATTTTAATAAAAATATGACTTGAATCAATAGATCAATAGATCAATAGATCAATAGATCAATAGATCAATAGATCAATAGATCACGAATGGGTAGGAGGGTGACTGGAGGGCAGTTTGATTAACTGATTTACTGATTTACTGCTTTAGGGTATGTAAAAAACCTAAATCAAAATTTTAATAAAAAATAATGACTTGAATCAATAGACAATAGATCAGTAGATCAATAGATCAATAATCATAGATCATAGGATGGGTATGAGGGTACTGGGGGCAGTTTGATTACCTGATTTACTGATTTACTGGCTTTAGGGTAGGTAAAACATAAACAATTTTAATAAAAAATATGACTTTGAATCAATTAGATCATAGATCAACTAATCATAGATGGGTATGAGGCGGGTGTCTGGAAGACAGTTTGATTAACTGATTTACTGATTTACTGCTTTAGGGTATGTAAAAATGCAAATTATTTTAAGTTATAAACATGAAAAGAATAAATTTTTTAGTAAAAACAAAATGTTTTAAACAAATAAAATTTAAAAAAGTAATTAAAAAAA
>JABUQX010047373.1:22500-35000 GCA_015478945.1 Trachelipus rathkii | reverse complement strand
AAACCCAACAAACGATTCCTCTCTAAATTGTTCCTTATCTGCTTTAGACTTTTCATCAAAATCTGGAACTACTTTCCGAGTCTTTCTCCTCTTGGATTTCCTACCTTTCTTTTGTATTAACACAATCTCTTTATCATTCAACTCATTCATTCCACTATCATTCATTAACCAACTTTCATTCTCCTTCCAAACCCCATATGCAGGATGCAGAACCAAATATTCAGGAGGCATTCTCCAAAGTCTCAACTGCTTCTGATGAGCCCTAACCTGACTTATGTCACCATTTTCATTCACTCTTTCTAGCACATACGTCAAATCATTCGACCAGACTTGTTTCACCTGAAAAGGACCCACATACTTATCATCCATCTTACTTTCATTCGTTCTTCCAATCACAATCTTTTCTTTAATAACCCAATCCCCTACTTTGAAAGATCGAAACTTTTCATTTGCTTTCCTTCAGTACTGCTTTCCACTCTCAGGCAACTGCACCTTTTCATTCATACTACTATCAAATTTTAGCAAAAACTCCCGTGGAGATGTACCCAAGCTGGAATGCAACGTGCTATTATATGCAAACAAGACTTTCCCTAAAACCTGATCCCAACCATACAAATCTTCACTCATCATTCGCAACATTTCACACAAAGTCTTACCAGTTCTTTCTGCCAATCCATTCGACGATGCCATATAAGGAGTTATCATCACATGGTGAATCCCATGCTCTTTCAACATTCTTTCAAAACATTCACCCCTAAACTCTGGTCCATTGTCAGACAAAATCTTTCGTGGCCTTGCAAACATCATAGGAAAAAGATTCATGCTCACTATATTTGCAACATTCGCACTAGTTTTATTCTTTAAAGGTGCAGCAAAAGCATACTTGGATCTATGGTCTATCATCACAATCATACCCACATTCCCACGACTCGTTCTAGGCAAACTCACACAGTCAACAGCAACTAGTTCAAATGGTTCATTCACTTCTATTTTTGTAATAAGGGGACGCACAATCTGACTTTGCCACTTTCGCTTCTGACATCTTTCACACGTGGTAGCAACATCCACAGCTACTCGAATTAAATAAGGATGGAAAATTACATTCTTCATCAAAGCTACCAACTTTCGCTTCCTTGGATGACCATATGCTCTATGCATGACAATTACCAGTCCAATCATTGCATTCAAAGACATCACAGGAACACAACCCAGACATTCATCTTTCGCCATTTTTACAAAACACAAGACATCCTCATCAATTATAAACCTATTCCAATACCTAGAAAATTCATTCAGTTCCTTAGGCCATTCACTCACATTCTTACTTTCTTTAACACATTTTTTCAACTCCTTTATTTCTGAACTCATCTGCTGCATTTCCCAAATATCATGATCACTCAAAACCTCATTTTCATCTCTTGTATCCAATTCAATCACTCCAGCAAATGCCATATCTAAACTCTCGGATTCATCCATACAAAATGTTGCAATACATTCATCTCCTTTAATTAAAGAATCACCAACCATATCTACAACTAATCTATTCTCACTCAAAAAGTCCATGCCTAACAAAAAACAAAAAGGTAAATCAACATCATTCATTACCAAGCATATCTGATTCACTGTAACTCCTGGACTACCTACCGAAAATTTAATTTCAACTGCTTCAGAAACACTCACTTCATCCTGCCCTAAGCCCCGAATTCTTAACCGAACTGGTACTACTTTCAAGTCCCTCACCTTTCCTTTTAAGTCATTTACCACACTTTTACTTACTAAACTTAACTGTGCCCCAGTATCAATTAAACCACATAAATTTCTATCATTTACTTTTAAATCTACAGTCATACACCTATCGCCATGAATACAATCTCTCCTGCTACCTTTAACTATACTACCTTCTACATGGACTTCACAATCAACACCACATTCAACTTCAGATTCATACATCACAATCTTGTTTACTTCACCATCTGATTCATCCATTATTCTCTCATAATTCTTTCTCTCCACTACCCAATTATAATGACAGTCATCTAAGCATTGCAAATGTAGCACAAATATACACTCCTTTTTCCTCAGTTTGTCTGACTTATATACAATTGGTTTCTCACAACCATAATGTACATACACTGTCACTCCATACAACTCACTCACTACTACTAATACATTCTGAATAGGTTTAACTCCAGGCTGACACATACTCTCTAATTCTTTCTTATAATTCCTAACTTTCATGATTCCTAATTTTTCAGGGTGTTTAACACATTCATTCATAACTTCCTTCCTTAAAGCATTCACATTTTCTGGCAAATTACATTTTAAACCCACTTCCCTCAAATCTTTCAATCCATATAAAATACTTTCAAACATCGAGTCACCTCCCCCTTTACTCTCTTGTAACTTTAATAAACCTTTAGGCAAATACTCCAGATTCAAACTCTGCTCTTCTTCCTCATTCGCTCTAGTCATTCGTGACAATCCATCAGCAATCACATTACTTGAACCAGGTGTATATACAATCTCATAATCAAACTCACTCAAATCCTCTTTTGTTCTCGCAATCCTATTATCCACTGTTTGCATACGGTGCAGATATACCAAAGGTTGATGATCCATTCGTACAATAAACTTCACACCATACAAAAATCCTTTAAATGCTTTCACACAAAATCTAATAGCAGACAACTCTCGCTCAATGGTTGAATACTTCCGCTCTGCAGTACTGAAGGCTTTTGATACGTACCCAATCACTCTTCTAACCTCTACTCCATTCACCTCTTGTACCTGTGACAACCAACCTCCCATGCAAAATCCACTAGCATCAGTATATAACTCAAGGGGATTAGCATTCATACTATAGTTTGGATAAGCCAGTTCCAAATCATTCATCACACATTCTTTCAACTTTTCAAAAGCCTCAATCATTCTATCATCCCACACCAAAACAGTCTTACCTTTCATTCCAGTCAGTTCAGTTAAAGGCTTAGCAATCCCTGAACACCCCTCTATAAACTTTCTCTGAAACTCTATCAATCCTAAAAATGATTTCAACTCTCGCACAGTTCTGGGTCTCGGAAACTCACATACTTTCTTCATATACTTTGGAGATTTCAGAAGACCAGACTCACTCACAACATGTCCTAGAAACTCTACATTCTTCTTAAACCATTCACACTTTGCAGGTTTCACTTTCACCCCCACTGCCCCTAATGTTTCAAGCACATCTTTTACCATACTCAAATGTTCCTCATACGTTTCAGTCATAATCAAAATGTCATCTATGAACACTAGTACATTATTCTTCCACTTACTCAGCAAACCCCCAATTGCTCTCTGAAATGCTGCAGGTGCATTCGCTAACCCAAAAGACAATCGCTTCCATTCATAATGCTTTCGTGCCGTCGAAAAAGCTGTCACAGGTCTAGCAGATGCTTCAAGAGGCATCTGATAGTACCCCCTAACCAAGTCCATCTTTGTAAACACTTTCATCCCATACATTGAATATACACATTCAGAAATCATGCACATAGGAAATCTATCTTTCACTGTTCTTTCATTCACCTTTCTATAGTCTACACACAATCTCAAACTTCCATCTGGCTTTCGGATAGGTACAATCGGACTATTCCATGGTGATTCACTTTCTTGCAAAACTCCCGCTCTCACTAACTCTTCACACTGGGTCTCAATCTCGTCAGTTACAGGCTTAGGGAAACGTCGTGGTCGCTGGTAAATAGGAGTCGAGTCAGTCAGTATTATACGAAATTCAGACAACCTTGCATTCCCAATGTCATTATCACCCTTACTTAATACATGCTTACATTCATACAAAGTTTCAATCATTCTTTCTTTTTCCCTATCAGTCAACTGATCTCCTATATCTAACTCACTCAGCAACCTCTCTCTTGTCCATTCCTTATCCTTTTGCAACTGTGATCCCTCGACACCATTACTTGCATAGCACTCATACCTCTCCCCATCTAAGCCTTCAAACAAGTCACATTCATCTACAACTGTATACATTCGTCCCAACAGATCACCATTTTGAATTGCTCTAAGCTTCTGCCCTCTTTTATCTGGTCTCACTTGCACATAAACAAAAGGGTCATCTACATTTAAAATACCATCATACACATGAGCCACTCTTTTAACTTTCACCTTGGCAAAGCTACCATCTATCATAACCATTGAACTCTCAAGCATACCTTCCCCAACATCTTTCTTCCATGCCACTTTAACTTTCTTAGGCTCATTTGAATCAAACTTAACATTCTCACTTGCATACACTTGATATCCTTTCAAATATTTCCGATCTTTCTGGTTTGGGAATTTTAAGAATACTCCCCACTCTTCCCCTTCTTCTGGATCTGTACCCCTAATATATCTCCTTGCTGGATCTATAATCAACCTATTAATCTTAAGAAAATTTACCCCTAAAATCATATCATAGTTACTGCTATTCTTATCTAATACAAAATACTCACACTCTTTCATAGGAACTCCAGCCATACTTACTTTTTCATACACAGAACCCAAAATACTGACAGGCACCATACCAAGACCTTTAATTTGTTCACCATCTATCTCTCTTAGCTGGGCCCCACACAACTGAACTCTGTCAAACACATCCCTAAATATTAGATTTTTACCACACCCACTATCAAGCAACGCATCAACTTCTATTCCCCTGATTTTCACTCTCACACTCATGCAGTGACTAGGTTTTATACCATCATTTATACCAAAGAAAACATTCATAACTGATAAACCCACTGTCACATCTCTTTCAGTCTCACTTGTATTAAGTGGGGCCCCACACGTACACTTGGACCCCACACCTACATGTTTCCCGACCCAGTAGCAAGTTGACGTTCCACCTCTTCTTGTTGAGAAGCTTGGCGTTGAGGCATCGGCTGACTTACCTGTGGGTGCTGAGGTAATGGTGAAGTACCTTGCTGCACCGGTGGTCCAACCATTGAATAGGTCACTGGAATTCCTGGTGACCCTTGGCTAAACCCTGGATGACCTACATTCCTTAGATTCGGACAATACCTTCTAACATGCCCCAACTGCTCACACTCAAAACATTTACTCTTGGGATTCCTACATTCATACACAAAATGTCCTACTCCACCACATCCAAAACACGATCTCATTCTTTTCCTGCATGCAGCTATTGTATGACCAGGCCTTTTACAATAACTACACCCCGCTTGCTGCCATTCATTCACATTCCTTCCACTCTCATTCATTCTTTGCATCCTCTGTCCCACAGCTGCTTCTCTCTCATTCCCATAATATACGGTAGGTCTTTCAGCAACATTTCCACTCTCTCCGTTATTCATACCATTATCCTGCCGGTGGTTACTTGTACTATAATTCCTACCTCCCATTCCTCCATTCATTTCTCCTAAACATTTCCTAACTACCCTTGTAACTACATCTTCTAACGAATGATCCATCACAGCATCCCTGTAAGATTTATGAACTGGCACACTCGCATTCGTTCTTTCATTCATAGTCTGTTTCCCTTCTCGTTCACTGCGCCAATCATACCAACCCTGGCTAAAATTCCTCCCCATCTGTACTTCTACTTTATCCTTAATCTTTGGGTAATATTTCCCTTCTTCATCAAACGGTCTGTCTTCCAGCATTTCCAAAATCTCTCCCCACTTTAACCTATCAGATCCCAAACGCATTTTCTCTTTCCTTTTCAGGTGAAACCATTCAGCAACCTGCTCTGGAACAGTATCTAAAAACTTTCTTACAAGCGCTTTCGATTCATCTATACCTTCATTTCCATACTTCTTTCTTGCCAATGTCTCTAACCTATGAGCATAACTATCTAAATTCTCATTCTTCATTATTCTTGCTTTTTCAAAATCATCCTTTCTCTTAAATCTTATACTTCCTCTTACTCTTGCCACCTGATCACACACACGTTCTTTCACCACATCATACTTTACTGTACCCACACTGGTTACATTCTTATAAAACTCTAAAATTCTACCTTCCATACACTCTCCTAACTCTTTCACCCAATAACCCGGATGATCTGGATACTTATGCCTACAATAGTTTTCAAACTCATCAAAAAACTCATTTACATTTCTACTACTATACACATTAAACTTTTCTATTCTAGGAACCTCTCGTATCAAAATTCCCTTATGCACTTCCACACCAGACCTTTCACTCTCAGATTCAGACTCATCTCCATAACTCATGTAATCATTCTTGCCTTGTTCATCTTTCTCACTATACAAAGAATCATCTGCACTAACACAAAATTTTTGCTTTCTGTCTATCCTCATAATCTTTCTTTGTTTCCTACTTATCTGCTTCTTTTTCTTACCAGGTTTTTTCTCACCTTTTACTTCATCCTCTTTTTCAAGTTTTTCATCCTTGGGAGTAGAATGAGTTTTCCTCCCTTCTTTATCTACAGTCTCAAAACCTCCTAAAGCTCCTTCTTGTCCATTCGGAAAACTAGCAACACTCAGTCTTTCTTCGACTAAATTAATTCGAGCTATCTTAGATTCAAGACTTGCAAACCGTTCCTTATTTTCAACTTCCATCTTCTTCACACTCTCTCCCATGCTTTCCAACTTTCGTAACAACTCTGCATTCTCATCCTCTAACTTCTTTCGCTGCTCTCTCTCCCTTTCATAAAGCTCTTGCAACCTCTGATTCTCCTCTAGCAACTTCTCATACTTTTCCATCTTCGCAGACTGTCTCTCTGCACCTCAAAAGCGCCCCACGTTGGGCGCCAAAAAGTATGTCGCGGATTTTACTCCGGACAAAGGAAAAGTTTAGGGCACCCCTGAGGGCAGAATAATTATAATACCTACTAACCTAACCTAAAAAAATACTATACTCTATAACTATAACCTGTAATTAAACAAAATGAAAAAAATAATAGATACGCTAAATAACTACCTTTTAACTTCAGTGATTTCTTCTTTTCCTTGTTTTCTTTAAGTTCTTTTCAAAATACTTAAGAGGATGAGAGGGCTTTGGTCACCCAGGAAAATAAATGCTGGTAACATAAGCAGTGGGCTGGTGGGGCATGCGGCAGGCGGAAGCTCCCAGTGACAAGCGATTTGGTGGCAAGTGTGGTTGGTTAATCACTCGCAACACATTCTCTCACACATGCAAAGGCCGCACTCATTCCATTTTCTTATAAAGTTAGTAATTAAAAGAAAAAAACATGTTGTGTGTGTGTAAAAAAAATAAACTTCAAGCAGCAGCAGCATCATCAGATTCAAGCAATAAAATTAAAACATCGAGAAAAGAAAAGACCTGTGGACATATGTACAAAAGATTAGAAAAAGAAAGTTAAAAAAAAACTTACATAAAATGTAATCATACACAAAAAAAACTTACGGGCTCCTCATTCTTTTCTTCATCCTGGGGACTTGTACCCCTCAAACTGATTTTTTCAGCAATTCATTAAAATATATACAGAAAACAAAACAAAATCAAAATAATCTTTCAACAGCATCTTCAGATCTGCAAAAGCAACATTGTAATAAAATAAAATATTCTAGCTACAAAAAAAAAAAACATTCACACACCCCACTCACCACCTGAGCGAGTGGGGCAAGAAGAGGTAATGAATAATAATAATCAAATAATAATAATAATAATGAATAATAATAATAATAATAATAATAATAATAATAATAATAAAGGAAAAGATGGGGTGGAGGAAAACCTTCCGCTGGGCAAAACCCTGCGGAAGGAAACCCCCACAATAATAATAATAATAATAATAATAATAATAATAATAATAATAAGAATAATAATAATAATAATAATTTAATAATAATAATAATAATTAATAATAAAATAATAATAATAATATATAGTTAATAATATAATAATAATAATAATAATAATAATAAATAATAATAATAATAATAATAATAATTTAATAATAATAATAATCAATAATAAATTTCCTGGTTACCATAGGTAAAATGTTTAGAAGTAATTAATTCTTTTACGATAAACTTAACCAACAAATAATAATCTTTTACGCACACAAAACACACACACACACACACACACACACACACACACACACACACACACACACACACACACACACCACACACACACACACACACACAAATCTCATAAAAAATTTAAAGAAAATCGATATCTTAAATATAAAGGGCACTCCAGCTCCGTGTGGAATAAAGGTTATATTTTAAATGTAAATGTTTATATATGTTTAATAATAATAATAATAATAATAATAATAATAATAATAATAATAATAATAATAATAATAATAATAATAATAATAATAATAATAATAATAATAATAATAATAATAGAATTATTATTATTATTATTATTATTATTATTATTATTATTATTATTATTATTATTATTATTATATTATTATTATTATTATTGTTATTATTATTATTAATATTATTATATTATTATTATATATATATTATTATTATTATTATTATTATTATTATTATTATTATTATTATTATTATATTATTATTATTATTATTATTATTATTATTATTATTATTATTATTATTATTATTATTATTATTATTATTATTGAGTGTTGTTAATTTTAAAGTCTCCTTTGAGGATGACTCAAACAACTAATCTCTCTCTCTCTCTCTCTCTCTCTCTCTCTCTCTCTCTCTCTCTCTCTCTCTCTCTCTCTCTCTCTCTCTCTCTCTCTCTCTCTCTCATTTTTAAATTTTCATTCAATTTACCAATAAGGTTTTTAAAGGGTCTTCCTTCCACTTATAACCGTAAATCATTTGGTTTTAACTAGGGTGCGGTGCGGTGCGATGCAATTTTTAAAATATAAAGGTGCGGTGCGGTGCGTGGTGCTGAGACGTGGTGCTCATTGAAACATAGAGATGCGGTGCGGTGCGACAAGTAACTTTTGGGACATTTTTAGGGACATTGAAGCATTGATACATTGGGACATTATTTCTTTTGAACATTATTTGGGACATTGGGACATTGGAATATTATTTCGTTGGGACATTATTTGAGACATTAGAACATTATTTCGTTTGGATTTTATATTCGACATTGAACTTATATAAAAGCGCCCGGTAACTCAGTGGTAGAGGACTCGCCAAACAAAGCACGGGTTCCAGCTTCCCAACTGGTCGGATGGGACAATGTGAGCTATTCTCTCCTTGGGTTTGGCTCCATCCTGATAAGACTTGTCCTTTATACCAGCCATTTAAATCGATTAAAAAAATATCGATAAAATCTTGAGTCTTATTCGTTTGTAATAATTTTTCTTTTAATTGAAAGAAAAACTTTTCAAGTCTCTTTCGATTGGAATAATCTTTCTTTAAATTTTAAGAAAAACCTGTTTTCTTTTAATTTTATGGAAAACTTTGTCTAAGTCTCTTTCGATTTCAATAAATTTTCTTTTAAATTTTAAGAAAAGTTTTCTTTTCGATTGAAATAATTTTTCTTTTAATTTTAAGAAAAACTTAAGTTTAAAGCTCTTTCGATTGAAATATATATATATATATATATATATATATATATATATAGTATATCGAATATATACGTATATTATACTATATATAATATAATATATATACTAATTATATATATAATACAGAGAAAATATATATTGTTATATTTTATATATATAATATATATATATATATATATATAATATATTATATATATATTAATATATGATATATGAATATATATACTATATATATATAATATAATTATATTATTAATATACATATATAATATATATATAGTATATAATATATATATATATATATAATATATATATATATATATATATATATACTTACTATAGTATATATATAATATATATATAGTATATAATATATATATATATATTATATATATAATTAATATAATATGTATATATATGCTAGTAGTAGATGTCACCAGAAAATAATTAGTGACAGAATATTAGCAATGCAGAAGCTAGAAACCTTAAAGGGAGGAAGGATGATGAGATAATACTTAATAATAATGTTATTCTAGAACTTGATGACAAAAATAATAATAATAATAATAAGGTAATAACAAGAACGGAAAAGAGGAAAATAGAGAAACAGAAAAATATTAATAATAAAAAGAAGAACTCGAGGTTGATAGAACATAAAGTATTAGAATAGAAAAAAGAAGATCAGACAGTATTTCTAATAAATCGATAACACCTTTTTTCAAATTACTATATATAGTATAATATATATATATATATAATATAATTATATAATATATATATATATATACATATATATATTATATATATATATAATATATATATATATATTACAGTATATATATAATATATGTATATAATATATTGATATATATATATATAATATATATCTATATATATATATATATATTACTATATATATATATATATACTATATATATATATAAATATATACTATATATATATTATATATATATTTATATATATATATATAATGATAATATAAATAATATAAATATATTATATATATATAATCAGATATATATATATAATATATATATATATATATATTATATATATATATATAATAACTATTATATATAATATATATAATAATATATATATTATATATATATATATAATTATATATTATATATATACATACTAATATATACTGTTAGCACTCCATTATAACTTGCCTAAAAAATTTTTAATTTATGTTCGTACTTATGCTAAAAATTGCGCTCGCGCAAATTTTAGCATAAGATCGAAGCTGAAACAATATATAAACCCGGTCTGTTGAGATACTCCATCATTGGAGTCAGATTTAAATTAATAGTTTGATATTTAAAGAGTAAACATTTATTTTTGAACAACTGTGTCCAGAAATCTCCACCAAACTTAAAACAACAGCTTGCAAGAGAAGACGTAAATTTTACGGAAAGGGCTGCGACTCTAAATTTCGATCACAAATTTTCGCTAAAGCCAAGAGTCAGAGGCAAGGTTGGAAAACGCGCTGGAAAAGGCTGTGACTACCAATTCGCATACGAAGAGAGACGTATCTCAACAGAAGGGACTTTTTGCTACTTTTATACTTTCATTGCATACTTTCATTACTTATGTTGAATTAAAAACATTTCAAATATGGATCTCTAAATTACCATCCTCTTATATAGGGTCCTTGCTCATAAAAGAAGCCACCAATATAGCAAGTACGACCCTATATAATTGGTGAACCCGGAATAGAACACCCAGAACTTCAATCAACGTATTCTGAAAAACACAAAATGCAAAAAAAAAAAGAAAAAACTAAAAATTAATACTATACCACCAAACTTTTAGAAAATGACTCAAGCAAATGGACATTATCAATACGAACTTCATTTTCCACTTTTTATTTAAATTTTGATTATGGTCTTCCACTTAAAAACTACGTTTTCACAACTATCCACAGTTCGAGGATTCATCGCTAGACATAGCTAACTTCCTTTTCGGCATGGATTTCTTTCATCATTCAAGTTTGGATTATCGGGCAGAAACTCATTTTTGGATTCCACTACGAACTCTGATTCCTTTTCGAATTCTAAAATGGTTCTGTTGGCCGCTCCGTTTTATGTAAGGAAGAAATTTTTTCAATTAAAGGACCGTTAAATTTCAAGCAAACTTCGCCTCTACATACTGTTAACTTCCGTCTTACGATAGGGATATCTTTCATCATTTTAAGTTGATTATGGGCAGAAATTCATTTTTGGATTCCACTTCGAACTTTGATTCCTTTTCGGATTCTAAATGGTTCTGTGACCGCTCCCTTTTATGTTATGAAGAAATTTTTCAAATTCAAAGGACCTACATTTCAAGCAACTTCGTCTCTACATAGGTCAAGCAATGTTTCTCTCGTAACTACAGCTTTGAAAACCTATTTACGTTGAGCATTTGATCCAAAATCATGGAGACATTGAAACGCCTTATTACTGCGACCTTTCATTGGATTCAAACGTTCGCATCGATGTGGACCTATTTAACTTGTGAATAATTCAATTGTTGCATATCAATAATTATTATGTATTACATTTTGTATTTTAATCCAGTTAAATGTTTGTATTGTTTGTTTATTATGCTAACGGATATAACCAAATATGCTTGTATTTAAATGCACCTTTTATTTTCTGTATATATAACTTTATTGATATTTTTATGTATTCAATATTTGTATATTGTTAAAATCTTCGGATGTAACCAGTTATGCTCGTATTTGAATATTTACATTTCTTGTATACTATTTTTGCCTTCAAATGTTTGTATGTCTACTTATGTCTTCGGACATAATTAGATATGTTTGCATTTGAAAGTATAACTATGTATTTTAGTTATTATTTCTTGTATAATTATTGTAACATACTTTCTCAATCCGTGTTTAGCGCAGGAAGTAATGTAGCACTCCATTATAACTTTGTAAAAATTTTAATTTATGTTCGTACTTATGCTAAAATTTGCGCGA
>JABUQX010047373.1:5000-15000 GCA_015478945.1 Trachelipus rathkii | reverse complement strand
AGGTCTCATTGATAACAGCTTGAGTGTACACAAGCCTGAAATACACAAAATATTTCTTAATATATCTTTATTTCTCAAGTAGCAATAAAAGATTATAAACAACTAGGTAAAAAGTAAATAGAAACTTTAAAATAAACAGGATAATCACAAGTGTATGGAATATAATAGGTTTTTTATTGCGGAAACACCAATTTTCTCCTAAATAAAAAATAAAGGTATAAACCCAGAAATATTATATTAGTTATCATAAATGAATACATCCTTCTTAATATTTTGGAGTGACGAAACTTTGGAGATCCACTCGAATTATTTCATTCTTTCAATTAAGACTAAATATAAAAAACTCACTCGAAATAAAAAACTGTTGAAGATAAAGTGAAGATAAGGATGAAGTGAAGATAAAGAAAGCCTTTGCAAAAAATAGATTGCGAAATGAACATAATGTTGTATGCTATTATAGAATGGGCCTGCCTGCTCTGTGGACGGGATGTCTGAACATTGTCGTAAAACCATGTCTTCTTGAATTTCATAGAGCGAATATATAAGGAGTTAGCATACTTCTACTTCAAAATATTTTACTAAAAAAAGAGTCAGATTCTAGTGTTCACCCAACACCGCATAAAAATAAAACATTGTAATATATTGATTAAGGTTATATGACTTTCATTTACATCAGTTAAAGCAGCGACTTAAAAAAAAGTCATTTTTAATACCCCATCAAGGGTAAGTTGCATTTTCTGTTGCTATTTTTATTTTGTCAAATAATTAACGTCTAGGAATGAATTAATCAGCAGAAGCGAATACGGATTATATATTATGTTATTGGAGTGTGAAGAACAAAAATTCATTTAACGTATTCAAATCCTATTTCAAAGGCAGTCAAAAAAAATATATCATAGATCTTTACAAAATTTGGTCAGCGTATGCTACGTAGGTAGTAATGCTATATAGGTAGCAGAGGTTTCTTGCGAAGTTTTTTGAAATCAATATGTACTGATGTGTAAAGAAATGGCTCTAATCTTTAAAAAAAATGCTTAAAAATTGTTTATTTATTTTTTTTTTATCTCAGATCCAACTGTGAGAAAATATTTTAACTCGATGTTTTCTTCCATTCATGATTATTATTTTATGGCTACGAGTTTTTCCAGTATTTTTCCAGTATCATAAAAGTTAAAAGTTTCATTAACGGTTTAGTAAAAATAGTCAAATATAAAACACCACATCGGATCCCCCCCCCCAACAAATAGCAGCAAAACCCAATCATAGATATTCAATCTGACTTAGGAAGTAATGTTTGAATAATACATCTTTAAAGTATTTTTCTTTAAAAAAATTGATGCAAAACAATTGCTTATTTAATCATAATTAACTTATATATACTTATTTAAATAACATAACGATTATTATGCTTTATTTCCAATTCCCCAAAGTATACAGAAGAAATGTTTTGCATATTATTGAACTAATATATTTACAGACGTAATGCTCTTCTGTATACTCCGAATATACTTTTTCCTTTTTACATTTATCACCAATTATATTTTGTAATGCTGTTTGATGTGTTTCATTTAGTAGAAACCTTCTCTGGTCCCAATTTAGAGTATCCAGTGATATTACATTCGCTATTCTTGTGTTCAGGAAGGTAAATGGGTGGTCACTTGCTTATATTGATGGAGGATATTGTTTATACTCTGTGACTTCATCTATTTATGTTCGAGTTTGGTCTACCATTTAGATCGTAGGGAAGGTATCATCCGTATCTCGCCTTTACAATACCATTGTATTAACAAGCTGAAAGACTGATCGGCTATTCAAGTCAAGAAGATCATCAAAAGAGATACAAGATTGAAACATTATTGATAATTTTATTAAAGTAAATACTTTGGCATCAACAAGCTGAGAAGAAGATTAATCAGCTTTCCAAGACAGGAAAGACCATCATCAGCAGAGATATGGAGACGCTATTCAAGAGTTGCAGAGCCGGAGCCGGAGTAGGGAGCCGTATCCGCAGAGCAGTAAGATTTTGAGTGGAACCGGAGCAGACATTATTTTTGAGTTAGAGTCAAAGCAAGCAAAAATGGGCAGCTCTTGGCTCTGACAATCACAAATTAAGAAATTATCACTTTTATTTCTGCAGTATATATATATATATATATATATATATATATATATATATAAATATATATTTGTATATATATATATATATATATAGTATATATATAATATATATATATATATATATATATATATATATTAACACATTTTGAAAGAATAATTATATATATATTGTATATATATATATATATATATATATATATATATATATATAAACAGAAAGGTGCTTGGAACCCCTATTGGGACCATATGGCATCCCGCTGGGGCCCTCCTGGGTTACAGGAACAGCCAAAAAAAGTCGAGCAACGTCAACATGGACACAATAACTGTTGCGACGAGATTTGTAATAATAAGACGGAGAAATATTTCATTCGCGCCAGGATTCAAACTATTGACAATAGCGTCGCCGTTACGCAATGTACAGAAGGAGGTATCACTGCTCAATCCGCATCCCAACAAAAGAAGGCATTTTGGAACAGTTTTCAATCCCCCGGTTTTGATGACCCTTTGGGAAACTACGTAATTTTTTAAACTCATTGAAGGGTGCTTGGAACCTACGCTGTTGTCAATGGTTTGAATCCTGGCGCGAGTGAAATTTTTTTTCATCTTATTACTGCAAATCTCGTCGCAATAGTTGTTGTGCAAATGTTGGCGTTGCTTAACTTTGGTTGGTAGCTGCTGTTAACCAGAAGCACTCCAAGGGAATATAATGTGGCCCCAGTAGGGGTTCCAAGTAGCACCCTTCTATGGATTTAAATAAGTTCCACTTTTCCCATTGTGATATTAAGGAAAGGGACTTGAAAACTGTTCCAATATATTATATTATTATGATTGCTGGTGGTACACCTAAATTTTCTCCGACAGTCAATAAGAGCAAATCAAAACAGTCAAAGAATTATCGAAATATCCTTACATTGCAACAAATAAAATTCAAGCAGCGGACTTGACTGCTGAAAACTTTATGGAGAATTGAAGCATCTAATTAATGCATTAGAAAATAGTGGAAGGATTCTACCAAATGACAAAGAATTCCATGGAAAAAAAGGAAACGAATGTCAACTGAAAACAAAATATTTTCGTCGGAAATCTATTTTGATCCACAGTTTTCAGAATCTACCTCAGAACTGAAGGTCTGATGTCAAAAGACATGAATGCTCTTTGTGAACTAGAACTTAAAATAAATAACAACATGAAACTGGAATTGAGGTCAGAGTCTGATAGTTCATCAGTTTCATAATTTTTTGTGTGGTATTTTGTCAGATGAAGATGTTGAAGTCAAATTTGATTGAGAATGGAACCAATTGGAGACGTAGAAAAGCGATTGAAAAAAAGACAATCAGCCATTAGAATACCTTCAACCCCCCCAAAAAAAATCCTCTAGAAAACTAAAAAGTAGAATTCCATAATGCATTAGATAGACCGAAAATCAAATTAAACATTTATGGAAGTAATCTTTTACTATCATAGAACTTTTCAAGATGCTGCCTACGTAGATATGGCTTTGCATGGCACACAAGTGAGTGTTGAGTGATTATTTATAAATCGAATCTAAGGACATCGCTATAGGAGCATTTTATTGAAACAGTTTTATTTTTAAGAAATAATTGATTTGAAAAAAATTAAAATTATTTATATTTAGGCAGTTCATAGTTCAAAGAAGAATTATTTTAAAACTTTTAAAAAGTAAATTATACTTTATATAATTTTTAAAACTTTTGATTTCTATAAAAATTTTGAAAATTGAAAATGATAAATCAAAATAAAGATGTTGCTACTAATAACTATTCTACTTCATTATACCATGAAAATTTCGTAACAAGGAATTAATTTATTTATTTATTTTATGGAGAAGGAATTATAACTAAAAGCTGGAGACAGAGCCGAACAATTTTAAAATATTGGAGCCGGAGCCAGTTTATTTGAAAATGATGCAACCGGAGCTTGAGTCTTAGTCTACAAAAAAGTCTTAGCCTACAGAAAAATTTACTGACTACATTGTGAATGATTTTATTAAAGCAAATACTATAAAACTTGCCATCAATTTCAAGTAAATGTAGTAAACCAAAACCTACTTATCCTTGATTAAGAGAGATGGAAGTCGATCTCTTGGCAAAGCTTTGTCAATTTCCTCATGAACTTTCCTTTGAACTTCAGGATACTTTGCCAAATACAAAATTGTCCATCTGAAAGTTGAAGATGTTGTCTCGCTTCCAGCAGAGAACATATCAGACAGACTATATAAAGCCTTTCATCTACCGATATATATATATATATATATATATATATATAAAATATATATATATAATATATTTATATATTTATTATAATATATATATATATTATTATTATATATATATATTATATTATATGTATATTATATATATATAGATTATATTTTATATATATATATATATAATATAAATACAGAATATATTAAATATATTATATATTATATATATATATATATATATATATATATATATATATATATATATATATATATATATATATATATATATATATATATATATATATATATATATATTATATATATATAATATATATATATATATATATTATAGTTATATTATATATCTATATATATTATATATAATAATATATATATATATGTAAATATAGATATATATTGATCTACGTATATAATATATATATATATATTATATATAATATTTATATATATGATAATACACTAGTATATATTTTATAATATATATATATAATTATAATATATATATTATAAATAATAATATTATTATATATATATAATGTATATATTATATATATATATATATACTATATATATATAATATTATAATATATATAATATATATTATTATAACATATATATAATATTATATATATATTATATATATATATATATATATTATGTTAATATATAATATTATATAGTTAATTATATATAATATATATATATATATATATATATATATTAAATATATATAATTATATATATATATTATTATATGTTAGTATATATATATATATATGTGTATATATATAATATATGTAGTATAGTATAAATATTTATCTATAATATATATTAGTATATATCTATATATTATAAATTGTTATATATAATATATATATATATATATATTAGTATTATATATATATATATATATATAATATATATATATATAGTATAAGATATATATACTATATATATATATTATTATATAATATTATATATTATACTTATATATATATATATATATCATATATATATAATATTATATATTTATATATCTATATATATTATATATATAATATATATATTAATATTATATATATATATACATATAATATATATATCTATATATAATATATATATATACTTATATATATATAATATTATATTACTTATATAATATATATTTATATATATAGTTATATATATATATTATAATTTATATATATATATATATATATTAATAATATATAAATATAATATATTATATATATATATATATATATTATATATATATTATATATATTATATATATTTATATATATTATATATATATATATTTATATTATATATATATATCTATATATATATATTTATATATAAATTATTTATTTATATATAAATATAAATATATATATATATATATATATATATATATATACTATATATATATATATTATATTATATTATACTATCTATATATATATATATGATATTATATATATTATATGATATATATATATATATTATAATAGTTATAGATATAATATATTAAATATATAATATATATATATAATATTATAATTATATAATATATTAATATTATAGTAATATATTATATATATATAGATTAATATATATTTATATTATTATATATATATTATGTAGTTATTCAACGCTTTGACCATACACCCTTTTTTCGTATGAAGGAATAAGTTATAGGTCCTGAAACTTGGAATATACTGTATATAATGAGCTAAGCGATCCGTGTAATTTCAGTCTGTAAGGATGTATATTAGAGGGTGGTCACCGAGGGTGGACACTGATATTGCGCTTACGCCTGTTGCTTGTATCTGGAAGGATCGGCAATTAGGCCTAAAACGACTTTGGAGGTCAGACAGACGAAGGTTGTCTGAACGACAGACACAGACCGAAGGTTTGTGTTTGTCGGTTGTTTGTTTGTCTGTTTGTATTATTATTTATTATTATTATTACGTCGAAGAAGTGCGCAGGGATCACTTCTGAGTTGTTTTTAAGTCCTTCGCGTGTTTCTTACAGCATCGGTTCAGCTCTGCAGCAGCTCGCACAACCGTGGCCGCACCGCACGACCGCACCGATTTGCTTCCTTTCGCACAAGCTCTGGCTGATGTTGAGACATGGTATCATCTGTCAAACTGTGGTTACGTGCGATCTGTTCCGTTGGGGTAAAACGTAACCTGTATAGCCGAAGTTTACATCCGAGGACCTCCAAAGGGGCCCGAAGGGCTGAGGCCCTTACCCTCTTCGGAGGGTAAAGCCGCTTACAACCTTTCGGGATCCTTCGCAGGATCACACCCTTTAAGGGGCGCATCCCTGTTTTTCTCTCGGAAGGTAATGTGTTGCTTAGATACTCTTGTTAATGAAAACTGTTTTTCGTAAGTTAAGTACGTTATGTAAATATTACCATGACAATGTGGAAATAACACTGATTTGTTAGAGCAATGATGAGTTTTTTTTGTAAGATATTACTGTTAACTGACGATGATGTGAATGCTTAAGGTAAATATTTTTTGTTTTGAATAATGTTAGGTTTGCCTAGACTTTTGCTAATGTCTACGTTGATTCATAGGTCAATGAATGTTATACTCGATACGAGTGACATTTGATGAGATAGTGTCAATTCATAAGTTCAAGATGGCGGCATCTTTGATAGATTGGTGTCACTTGTTAAGGATTTTGTTACATAATACGGCTTTACCTGTTGCTAATTAGCTCGATAAAGTGGGAACATATGAGTATTGTTGCCTGTTAGCTACTTTACCTTGATCAGTAGGAAATTTTTTCAGGATGTTAGCTGATTATCATAAGTAGTATGTAGGTTTTGCATTGTACATTATATTCCTAAGACGCGGTTATGATTTGTTAGCTTTAATTGATGCTAAAACTTTGTTGGTGTTAAGCATATATTCGTAGGTTTGTATATTTTAAAGAACATATTTTTATGTTATGTTTTGTTCAAATGATACTTGAATCAATAGATTAATAGCTCAATAGATCACAGCGGGCGGGATGGGTAGGGACTGCAGGGATGGGTGGTTTGAATTTATGATATTTACTGATTTATCTGCTTTAAAATCAGTAAATTATTAAGTTTTACTGTGATATTTTACTCAACGAGATTATTTTTATTGTTTTGTTTAGGATAAAATTTTGTTATTTTTTGTTATTTTTGGTAAAAATTTGTTATGTTTGCGATTAATTGCTGGGATTATGATATTTAGAGAGTATGATGAATTTTTTGTTTACATGTCTAGGAAGTTGATGTAAATATTTGTTACAGGGTAGCATTATATTTTTGTCAGTGTATATGATAGAAAGGTTATGCTAAACTGTTTGTTAATATTACATGTTATGTAAATTACCATTGATATGTAGAGATATGCATGAAAAAAGGTGTGAATAGGTGTACGTTTTGGACGAAGTGTTATGTACTTACTGCTTAAGTGCGGAAGTTTGTTATGTTAGTGTTTATTTCGTGTATGGTGTGTTGGGTTTGTCGTGTACATTATATTCTTAGTTCAGGTTATGTATGTTAGTTTATTAATGTAAAAAGTTGTTACGTATGCTTATACTCGATGTCTAGTATATAAAGCTTATTTTGTGTTATGTTTGAATAAATTTGTTATGTTTACAGTTTATTCGTTGGTCTGTATGATAATTAACAAGGTTATGATAAATTCTTGGTTAAATATTACTGTGTCAATGTATAATTACGTTATAATGCCTAGAGACTATGTTGGAAAGCATCGAATAGGTTACGTTTGTATGCAATGTTAGTTACATTACAGGTTGTTAAGTGTGGACCTTTTGGTTATGCTAACGTTTTATTCTGTCTAAGTTGTGACTAGGATTCGTTCGTTGTACATTAATTTTTTCTAGTCCTATGGATGCCTATGTTAGCTTTGATTTAATGTTGAAACCTTGTATGTTGCAATATATTGTTTGGTTAGTATATAAGAACTCATTTTGTGCGAGGCGTTTTCGTATTTTCCAAGATTGTCCATTTATATTAATTGTAAACGAATGGCGATTGCTACAATTGCCATATTCCTGTCAGAGGGTTTAAAATAATAAGTATTGCATAACTTTATGCAAATGGTTATAGCTTAAAATATTTTCATGTTTAGTAGTTGTTATTTTCTGAAAGGGGGAGAAGGAGTCTAAAATGAGATAATGTTATTTAGGTTAGGGTATGATAAATTTTTTGTTAAATATTTACTAGATCATGTAAAAAATTTGTATTTGCATATATTTTCGTTGGTCTGTAGATAATCGGTCAAGGTTATGATACTTTTTTGATAAATGTTACGTGTCAATGTAAATTAACATTGATATGTTTAGAGATATGCTTGAAAAAGTATGAACAAGGTTACGTTTTGTATGTAAGTTAGTTACTTTACCTGGTGTTAAGTGTGGAATTTGTTAATGTTTTAAGTTATTAGGGGTAAGATGTGTTAGCTTTGTCGTTGTAGATTATTTTCCTAGTTCATTGCTGGCTATGTAGTTTATTAAATGTGAAAACATTGTTATGGTAGCATATATTCCACTGATTAGTATATAAAGAACTCAGTGGAACTTTGTTCATGTTAACAGTTTATTCGTATGTAAGTGTGTTAGGTTGTACTTTTTTGCTTATTTATTAGGTTTCATGTTACGCTATGATGGGTTTATTGAGTGTGGAAATTTATGTACGTTAGCATGACTTTCGTTGATCAGTATAATTACCCAGTGTTGTGAGAAATTTTAGTTAAATGTTACTGTGTTAGTGTAAGTTTAACGTTAATTTAGAGATATGCTTGAAGAAAGTAAGATTAGGTTAGTTTTGCAAAATACCATGTTCTAGTATGCTTTAAACTGGTGTAAGTTGTGAACTTTGTTAAAGTTAAATTTATTGTGTTTAAGGTGGTGATAGTTTGTCCTTTGTAATTATTTAGTTCATGTACGATATGTTTAGCTTTATTATGTGGAACTTTTGTTACGTTAGATACTTTTCGACTGCTCTGTAATGATAATTAACCAATGTTGTGATAATTTTAGTTAAATGTTATGTGTTAGTGTAGATTAACGTTAATTGTTAGAGTTATGGCTTGAAAAAGTAAGTTTAGGTTACGTTTTGCATACCATGATAGTTGCTTTATGGTGTAAGTTGTGGAACTTTGTTAAGTTGATGCTTAATTCAGGTTAGAGATGTGTTAGGTTTGTTGTTGTAACATTATTTTCTTAGTTCAGTTGATGCTATGTTAGCTTTTATTTAATGGGAAACCCTATTATGGTTAGAGTATACTCATTGAGCTGTATGATAATTACACACGGTTTGGTAAATTTTTGTTAACTGATTACAAGCATTAATTAAAAAACACGATATGTTAGATAAAGGTAAGTAGGTTACCGTGTTTTGTATGCTATATTAGTTTACTTTAGTGTTGTTAAGTGCGGACTTTGTTGCGGTTCACCTGAGTTTTTCTGTTTAAGAATGTGCTGAAGTTTGTCTTTGGTGAGTTATATTACATATAGTTCAGATGGATGCTAAGTAAGCCTTTATTAATGTGAAAACTTTGTATGTTAACTTTTGATTGAGTATATAAAGAACTTATTGTTATGTTATGTTTATTCAAA
>JABUQX010047372.1:30000-37596 GCA_015478945.1 Trachelipus rathkii | reverse complement strand
ATATATATATAATCACTCAACCTGTGTTGCCCCCTTTAAATCATAAAACCTGCCTACGCCAGTTATATTATAATATGTATATATATATATAGTACTTTACAGTACTTTATAATTCTAACGTAGATAAACGTATCATATTAGATATATATACTAAGAAAATATAATAAAGATAAAAGAAATATAAAATAATGTATAGAAGAAGAAAATAAAAAAAAAAGAATAGAAAAAATGTAGAACAGGAATAAGAAAAAGAGATAGCTGATACAAAAAGTAGATGCTACACATAAAAGAAAAACAAAAAAAAAAAATGAATATAGAAAATAGAACTTCAAAGTCGCCCATAAAAAGAAAAAAAAATAAATAGTTATAAGAAAAATAAGATAAAAGCAGAGATAGAATTAGACGAATTCATAAAAAGTACATAGGATACACTATGAAATTAATAAGCAAAGGAAGAAAAAAAGAAAAAAAAAAAAAAAAAAAATAAAATAAAACGATACAGAGCACGCCCATTCGCCCACAGTGCCAAGATGCCCATTGCCCCCATAGGAATAGGCAGGCGACCCAAAAGCAAAGAACACCGCAAAACGACTAACCGGGCAACGTGTAAAGAAAAAAAAAAAACGAATGCGAGGCGAAGTTCAGACGGAACAAGGACAGAACCAGAACCGGTGCTGTCATTCCAAAAGTCGCTCAGCCATATCTAAAGTGCAAGCTATCTGCGTAATAAAATAGGGGCCAGCAAATGAACTAGCAGCGCAGTGAGAACAATTCTCTAATAAGTCCGAGTCAAACACTCAATAAAAAACAAGGAAAATAGCAATTACCGACTGAAGCAACTCTTAAGCTAGCGAAGAAACTTAACGCTACATCAACAAAAAACCGCCCTACCACACAAAGACTAACCAACAAAAGGATCAGGTAGAAAAGTAATGACCCCCAGTCCAAAGTGACACGCCAGGATACCAATGTGCCCCACCAGCTCGAGTCCACAACCAGCATGGACCGTAATAAAAAGCAGGCTGTGCAATGATGAGAGGGGGGGGTTACCAAACCGTCGTACACTACAACACATCGAGACAATTTTGCCTAACCAAAGTAACGTACCTACGAAATTTTAGCAAGATGTAATTGCATTCTAAAAGCAGAATCATTTGATAAGGTACGAGTAATGATAGCTATCAATGAAGGTAGTACTGGTAGTCCTATTAGTAATTACAGTAATTTGCAATTTCAAAAGTCAGTCCTGAAATAACGGTGTAAAGGCAGATTGCCTCCGAAAGTCGATCCTTTATGTAACCAGATTAGCTTACAAAGTTACAGTCAACTAGAAGAATGTATTGGCAGTGAGTTGCTATCAAGTATACGTCCATATAATAGAATAATGTAACCAGTATTCATCAATTTCTAATTTATAAAAATAAATGTATTGATAAGTTTGCTTATCAATAAGTCAGATCCTAAGATTAGGATTAGATCAGATTGCATTCCACAAAAGTACACTCCTTATATTATGATCTAAACATGCTTGTTCATTCATTAAAGTCTATCTAGTCGCGTAAAAGATGTGAGCAGGTGCTTTAACTACAAAGTCTGCCAAATAAACCCTAAGTGACATTTGCCTCAACCGTCGTTCACTCTCGATGTGACAGTAGACCTCCTCAAAGTCCCCGTCCGTATAAAGGATAAAAGACATACTTGCCATTCAAAGTCGTCGCTGTAAGTAGCCAAGGGGAAATGCTAGCCAAAAAAAAGTCCAAAATCAATTAAAAGTAGAAAAAAATGGTAAGGTCAATGTGGTATGCAAATCCACTTTAACGCCATAACTGCATTCATGGGAATTAAATGTATACTCCTATGCAAACCATTATCAAACTAATACAGTGGAACCACTCAGGTTTGAAAATTGAGTATGAAAGCAAATAATGCTTTACGAGAGCGGATGGGTGTAAACCTAATTAGAAGTAATTGAATATGCACCTAAAATACAATGATTTAAAGCTTAATAAAATTCATTTATGATATTATCCAAGAATGTTTAATCACAGTTTATAAATGTAACTTAAGAAAAAATTGTAAATCGGTGAAAATTAGTTAATGAACTTGAAGTAATCCATAAAAGAACCAGAAAATATCCTCCGATAAATGAACCATAATGAACAGTAATTACATCAAAAGAGCTCTAATTTTTGTAATTGTTTTTTATTTCTGAATGAATATAATGCTAGCTTCATATGGTCTTAGGAAATTTGTGTTTCATTGAATGTAGTAGCATACCAATGATTGATTTGGACAGCAATAATGCTTCATAGGTTATAAAGAAATAAAATAGGAAAAAAAATCTGTATTAACCATTATGGGGGAAAAAAGAGATCCCTGCAAATAGATGTACAGTCTCTATAATATAATATTATATCCATAAAAAAATAAGAATGAACAAATTATAAATTCTGATGAGGAAACTACACAATTTTACTCTCCTCCTGTTAATAAACGTTGTCCCTGATTCACGCAGAACTCTTAATCCATGAAAAACTTTTCTGTTCAATACAATATGTTACGACTGTAATCACGACCCTATCGCAAAAAAAAAATAAAAAAATAATAAATAAAAAAAACTTAATGAAAAAAAAAGGAATATAAATTTGGAAAAAATACACAAAAAACTTGCCTGCTCACAAATTAAATCTTTAAACCGTTATAAACAACTGATCATTGGTTTAAAACTAAGAGAGAATCTAACTCTAATTTGAAAGACTAGTAGTATTAAATATGCAATAATTGTGAGACGTATATCATGAACCAATTTGAATTAAAAAGTATAACATCGTAAAATTTCAGAGGCTACCCAGTTTCTTAATCACCCATGCAGTAGTCACCCAGACTGAGAGCAAATATTCTAGAAATATAAAATAATTAGTAGTAAGATTTCCGTTTTATGATCCTAACGTTCAAAAGAAATTTGCCTAAAAGAAAGTTACTACACTCACGTTTATATATATGTAGAATTGAAAAGTAGTAAACATTCAAGTAGATTGAACACTAAATCTTGAATTACCAATAAACAAATTAATGGGAAAACAGTAATACATTGAACAATCCAATGATTTAATACCTTCACTTTGAGGAGATTGCTATTTGACTTTGTTCCTAAGCACTAAAGGTTAGGGGCGACTTTCCTATGAGACCGAACGTGCATAATTTAACCAACCGCAGAATTTCTCCCTCCCATTATTGCAGCTAAAAAGTTCTTAACTCCCTCTCTCTTTGTTGGCCAGCGGCCGCTAGTTCTCGTTTCAGTCCGCCCCATGGACTCCGCGCTATCATCAATGATACAAGAACGGTTCCTCCATATACTCAAAAATGTGTCTCTAGGACGTGGATGATGCCCATATATTCGCGGTGGCCTCCTCGCTCTTCCTCCAATCTAATATTCTTTCTAATGTAATAACGCTACTACTTTGTAAGAATTTTAGGTCTGGGGCATTACGGAGGGGTCTGCAAGAACCTCCCTCTTCTCGAAAGGGTTACATTCACACTTGGCAGGCCATGTTAGTGTATGTGGTCGAAAGGAGCCCTTAAAATCGGGTTCTGTCATCTCTGGCATCTTTATAAGCTGTATTTAGGGGAAAAGAATACCTCTCTTCTTATACCGGGTCTAAAAATATAATAGTAGTGTTTTATTTATGCATTAGAATAGCTTGTAAGCTAAGTTATATGTTAGTTCAAGCAAAATTAATTGGGGAAAGCACACATGAAGCCCAAACTTCGAGGTTAGGGGTGAAGAACTTCTTTTTGGGGCTTCTTGGTTGGGCCGAGTATAAAAACCGTTATTTCTCCGCACAATTATATATAAAAATTTATCTAATAGAGTTTTATATATACACTATTTAATTCAAAGTACTTGGCCTCATATTCGAAATCCACTTCACCCTCTCATCTCCCATTCACTCTCTCTCTTACTTTCTCTTCATCTCGCTCTCTCTCCATCTCATCTATTACTTACTCTTACTACTCATTATATTACTCTCTACTCTCTCTCTCTCTTCTCTTACTATCTCTCTTTCTACCACTCTACTATTACTCTAACTCTCATCTCTTCTTCTATACTGCTATCTCTATTCTTCTACGTATACTCATCTCATCTTATACTCTTACGTCTCTCTTCATTCTTATACGTTCCTATCTCATTTATACTTCTATAGTCTCTTCTCTCTCAGGTAGTCCTCATCTAGAGTGATATTAGATATTATAATAAATTAATAATTTATAATATTTAATAATGTGTTCGGAATAGTTAATGTATAGTAGTGAATAGTAGTGAAAAATAGTAAGTGCTAAAGTGATGTATATATAAATATAGTAAATAGTTAAATATTAATAAATTTCATTATATGTATTAATATAAAGTATAAATAATAATAATTAATATTAATTACAATTAAGGATAATTCAAGAAGGTTTTACTGAATAATATGAATGCATATATAAAAAAATATATAATAAATAATGTAAATCTCAACTGAATATAATTAAATTAATTATATATTAAACAAATATACATAAAATACTTAAAATTATGATAATAAAAAGTGATATCAAAACATTAATATAATTAATAATATATTAAATTAATAATTTAATATGATAAGAGAAATTTTATATAAAATAATAATTAAAATTATAGTGGTGTAGAAAGTTAGTGTTAATTGTTATGAACGCGACGCATTACATCACTTTCTGCACATACGAAATGTTATTGATAATATATATATTATTAATTTAATATATAAATTATATAATGTACAAAAAATGCATAATAATATTATGAATGTATATGCGTGAGTGACTTAGTGTAAGACGTATATTTAGGTTATGTTAATTTTGACATTATTTGTATATATATTACGTAAAATCATATTCTTCTCTTATTCTATTTTGTTATATTTTATATGTTATTTATAACAAATAAAATAGACCCTCACTTAAGGTATAGGACTCTAGTTAGATTAGAGATAGAGGTGGTATAGGGTATAGAAGTACACTTCTAGCCAAACTAAGGCAGAGTAGGGTCCAGATTAGACGGAGTCCGTTAGCGCATGCAAATACGAATAAGGGTAATCGTGAAGAAGTGCGAAAATATGTGTGCGAATGCGTATCATCTCTACCCATTTATGTAGGCTTGGGCTGAGTCCAGTCCTCTGGGGCAATCGAGAACACGTCTACATTGTGAGTGTGTAAATGCCGCCTCCGTAGGAATTTATCGGATTCTTGTTCCGTGAGGCGGTATGAAAATGATGATTTAAATCTTTAACTTGATCATCATACAAATATATCTGTCAAGAAAATAAAACTATATGCTCTAGCATAGTGTAGGTAATAATTATATTATACAATCAATATATTAACCTTGAACAATGTGTATAGAAAATATAACAATGATACCAGCATATTGTAATCATAACTGGAATGAATTAATGGGAAAATAAGTAATAGGAGTTATGTCTCTATAAAGAAATAGAAGTAAATGTAAAATAATTAGTCTATAGGTATCAAGTGTGTTTAGTGATGCTCCGTATGTGATGTAGTGTCCAAATACACTTTCAACACTATAATAAGTAATAATTAATAATAATAATAATAAATAATAAAGTAATTAATGAAATAATGGTAATCCGTGATATATATATAAATAACATGGAAATAATAAGTTAAATAAAACACTAAAGATTAAAAATAAATAAATATACATATAAATGTAAAAGTTACTAATGTGTGAATAAAAAAAGAAGGACATATAATGAAAAATATATATACGTATATAAATAAAATAATCGAAAAATTACCTCCTGTATCCTCTCACAGCAACTGAGGAGCATGATAAAATTTATTAGAAGGAGAGTTAATTTGATTATAATATATAAAATTATAATAATTGGTTATATGTATATAGTAAATAAAACTTATAATATATTATATTAGTAAACCTATATTATATATATTATATTATGTAAAGTATATAAAATAATTACAAGGATTATGTTAACGTGTTACATATTTTTTAATACAGTTTTATACTATATATAATATATATTATAATATATATATATATATATATATATAGTATAAATATGTTATAAATTTGTAATTGTGTAATATAATAAACAAAAGGATAGGACAAGAAAATTATGTAAGTAGATGTATGTGTGTGTGTTGACGTATATTTTGGATATTGTGGATAGTAGTGAAATGTTAGGGTGCATGGCTGTGGGTATTCATCCTTGGGGATAATAATACTAATTTGCTGTGATTTTACGAGTCTAATATATGATAATATAATATCTATATATTATATATAGATACTTAGATATTAAACATGTATGTAAGGTATATTTTAGAATATATAATTTTAAATATATTAGGAAATATATTATAATGGTATACGGTATATTGAGAGATATATATTAGATGGGTATATTAAAATATATAAAAATATATATAAAGTAAAGAATTAATATATAATATATATATTAATTTAATATAGCATTAACAATTTATATTAATATATTATTAAAAGACTAAAATTTAAAGGCAGGTATAAAAAAAAATATTACTTCATAATAAAGAAAAAATAATATAAAATATTATAAATAATGGTAAAAAAAAAATATATTAAGTTTATTTAATAATAGAAATATGGACACGATTCAAATAACATTTATTAAAGCTTATACTGAATAATTTAAAAAAGATACAGAATTATTTATTTTCAGAACTTAAAACGATATTCCAATTTCAGAAAGTCACTGAAACAAGAAATTTTCTTGCTATTCTAAAATGAATTAATGTTCTACGTAGAGTAAGATAATTAAATCTCTCTTTTATTATGAAAATAATCAAATTTTACCAATTCTGAACTACTCAATTAATAAAACCTATTGATTGCATCTAAGTTTTAAGATATAAGCCACTTTCATAATCTGGTAGTTGTCCTACAATTTAGAAAACAAATTTAATTATTAGGAAAAAACAATAATAAAAATAATTAAATTATTAATATAATAATAATATAATATATAATATATAATTTAATTATAATTAATTAATATATATAATAATATGTATATAATATTAATATTATATATTAAGTTATATATAATATAATAATATATATATAAGTTAATATATATATAATATAATATTATTAATATATATATATTAATAATAATATAATATTAATAGTATTATATATATATTAATATATATAATATATAATCTTTAATTAGATAATATTTATAGTCAGTCAGAGAGAATAGATATGATAAGTTAATTATTATTTTAAATATTAAAAAATAGTAAAGTAATTCTCCATCTTATTATTACAACACTAGCCCAAATGACCGACAGGGGGAAATGGTGGAAGGTGTAGTTCCAAAAGATTTATGAAGAGATTTTGCTGGCTGTTCTTTTAGTATTTTAAAATATTTCCTGTACTTTGACAATCTTGTTTTTATTAACACCAACGTTTCATAACAGTAATTTTATTTTGTATAATAATATAGAGGGACGGGGTCCTGACGGTGAGAGATGTCGCGC
>JABUQX010047372.1:10000-17500 GCA_015478945.1 Trachelipus rathkii | reverse complement strand
ATGTTAACTGATACTCAGAGCAAGGAATGTATAAATTTGTGTGATAAAACAATTTGTAGAGATAAGGCTTTTATTCATACTCTCTCTCAATTTTCTTCTTCTGTAGCTCATAATGAACTTTTTAGTGATATACCTATAGTTAATAATCTGGTAGTTGAATTTAAACATTTATTTATAAATGCATATTTACCGGAAAATTTTAAGGCTCGGGAAGAGCAGCTTAAAGCTTGGGATGATTTGTTCCGAGAATTTGGGGGAGTGGGGAACGCCGATTCGAAACTTAAGAATAGAAATGGGGGGGATACCTTTGCTTTACGTGGGGGGGAGGAGACGAGCATTCCAACTGCTATCTTGAAGGAATTAGCTTCACTGTTTCCTTATAAAACTAATATAAGCGGAGTCCCAATAAAACTTAAACCGCGTCGTATTCCTCATAAATTATTCGAACAAACAAAGAGGGAGCTATTAAATTTAGTAAAAGCGAAAGTTTTAAAGAGAGCACCGTCGCAATGGAGTTTTCCCATCAGCGTGTTGGAAAAAAGTGGGGGAGGGGTACGAATCGTGTGTGATTTTAGGAAGCTTAATTCAGTTGCAAAAGAGGATGTATTTGCTATGCCGAATATAAATGATATATTTAGTGGGCTTCATGGGACAAAGGTATTAAGTAAGCTTGACGTCACGAACGCGTACTATTTACTGCCTTTAGCAGAAGCCGATCAACATTATTTTACTATTAGTACAATGATCGGAAATTTTTCTTTTAGACAATTACCGATGGGATTTAAAAATTCGAGTTCATGTTTTATGAGATTTTTAACTATATTACTTCAAGGCATTCCCGGTGTACACGTGTATTTAGACGATATTTTGATAGGGACCAAAGATTTATCAGACCACGTGATGGTACTTAAACAAGTATTTGAGAGATTAAATTATTTTAAAATTTGTTTAAATAAAAAAAAATGCGAATTTGGGGTAAAAAGGTTAAGTTATTTAGGTTTTGATTTGACGGAAGAGGGCTTGCGCCATTATCTGAAAAAGTTAAGGAAATAATTAATGTTCCTCGGCCGGTAACCATAAAAGAAGTACGTTCGTTTGTTGGCCGAATTTCCTTTTACCGTCAAAATATACCGTGTTTTACAAATCTAACATTGCCTTTGTATAATTATTTAAAGGGAAAAAATAGCTCTAATAAAAAAATCACGTGGTCTCCCGAGGCTGAGAAGTCTTTTGTAGATGTAAAACAAGCGATTCGTCACGCCTCTCGGCTCAGGTTTCCAGCAGTTGATGCGCCTCTCAAAGTGTACATTTATGCAAATCATAAAGCTTTTAATACGGTAATTATGTCTGACGATGAGAATGGGACTCCTTTTGCTTTTTATAGTGGGTCTTTTAATACTACAGAAAAAAAATATTTGCCAGTAAATAAGCTATTATTAGGGTTAAATTATTCAAAAAATATGGGTCAATTTTAGCGGGAAAGCATGTACGTATCTGTACGTGTTCACGGGCGTTTGTATATAAAATAAATCATGCTAATGATGTACAAAATTATAATGCTAGGGAATTGAGGGAACTCGCTATTTTGAGTACTTTTAATATCACGATGGAGTTAATTACCGAAAATCAAAATGCGTTATTAAAATATTTACTTGCGAATAATATTGCCCGAGATGAGGATGAGGTAGGAGAAGATGCAGGTTCAAATAGTGTAGTCTGTGACTCCGCCCACCGCTTCACGACAGCCAATGAGCAATCGGCTGAGAATACTATAGCGACTGACGTAGGTGCTATTAACTTGGTAATGAATGGAAACGCGCCGATCGATCTCTCGGTTAGAAATGAAGGCTGCAGCCGCACTGAAGCGGCCAAATTGGAAATTTCCAAAATAAATTTAGTAACCACGTTTGATAAAAATGCAAAAATATTATTCTCGCATTTCAAGCGAGATTTGGACTTTGAAGAAATTAGACAGCACCAACAGTCAGATAAATACCTTAATGATCTGATGGCGAAGAGAGAGAAAACAACCTTGAAGTTAATAAGGAAGAAATTCTTTTATAACAAAAAGGAGATAGAATTAGTGGTCGATGTCTCTTTAAACTATGCGCGCGTTTTTGTGCCGGAAAAGAGTGTGCAGAAGGTAATTAGCGAATACCACAATAAAGGACACTTGGGTGTGAATAAAACCCTCCTGAGCATAAAAAATGAATTTGTGTTTCAGCACATGCATAAAAAAATAAAACAGTTTATCCGCACGTGCTCAGCATGTCAAAAAAATAAAACCGTACCAGGCATAAGTCCTGATTACGGTGTTTTTAAAGAAGTGACGAAGAAGTTTCAAGCCGTTCATGTTGACATACTGAAGTTACCTAATGCAAGAGGATACAAATACCTACTTACCTTAATTGACCGCTACAGTAAGTACTTGTTTGCTGTGCCTCTTAAAGAAATAAATTCGGGAGAAATATTGAAGCATTCATTCACGAGCTATTTCCATTCTGTGGAATTCCTCAGGTAATTATTTCGATTAAGGTGCGACCACCTAGTCGCTCTGCATTTGAGAAAGTGAGCTAGTGGGCTCGCCAATACGAGATGCGCCTACGCACAGTCGAATTACATTACCTAATCAGACCACAAAACAACGCAAACGTCCTCACACGGACTACTTGTAGCTCAAACCCTAGATGTAATGGCCTCCTGGAGGTAAATCATAGGAATTTGCTGGCTTGTCTGAGATGTATGTTGCAGGAACATGATTTAAGCCCCTCCGACTGGCCGAGCCTCTTACCTATGGTGTTATTCACTCTGAGGCTCGCGCCGATAACAAAGAACGGTCTTAGTCCCGCAAACTTGATGTTTGGCCAAAATATAGCAATACCTAGTGGATTAGTTGATCCTGCTTCGGAAACGGCCCCAATAGAGTATAATGCATATGTTAAAAAGCTAGCCGCTCTTTTAGCGCAGCCGCTGGCGCCACACACCAATTATAAAAATCGACACGTCTTTGTGCCTAAAGGTTGCATGAGGCAAATTTGTTCGTGTGCGGCAGACACAGTTTAACTGTCGGCAAACTAGCCCCCGCCTATGTCGGCCTTTTAAAGTTATAAAAGTATAAACACGAACGCTACTTATCGAAAAATGGGAAACCTCATTTTAGAAACTCTGGAAGAACGTCTCGCATATATTATTACTAGTAGCTTTATGAAGAGAAATAACACTTTAAAAAAAAAAAAAAAAAAAAAAAAAAAAAAAAAAGTAAGGAAATATAATAAATAAATAAAATACTATCCGTCTTACGATGAGAGTTAAATATCGCGCACTAAACTAAGGATGTCTACATAGAATGAGACATTTGCATCAGTAGCGAGAGCATACTTATAGTTAGGTTGAAAATTTATGTTTGACCTCATACTTTTAGTAAGCCACTGTCTTGCGCTCTATTCCGTATACAGCGTTTTTTTTATAATTGTAAGTTAGGGTGATAACAGGCACACTGTTGAAAGGATAAAGTATGGTTTGAACTGTAGACTTGGCTACATTCGATACTAAAATTTCATAAAGGATATATTGTAAGCTGCTACAAGATTTCTGGTACACAGTTGGAAGAAAACCTTGTATAAGTCCCTGTTGTAAAGCCGAAATAATTGTTTTCAGCCTTCTTTCTTTTTGTGTATTATCCAAGTCACGAGCGTGCTCTGGCCTCCAAAACGCCTGCTGCCAAATGCAATAGAGTTCAGTTAGAAAAATGCTAGATCGAGAGTGCGAACTCATCGTGCACGCATCTCTCGGTCATAAAATTGATATTGTAATGGTAATTAAATTAAAAGTATTTTAAAAACAATTAAATTTTGAACTGTGAAATATCTTAATGTGTGTTCTTGTAAAATAGTCATTAGACATAATTAATAAAGAAATAAATAAAGAACGTTTCACTATTCCAAAGCTATTTTATTATTCGCTATATCAAAGTGATCTCTTGAATAGGGCCAATTAATCATTATAGAGATCAGTCTTTGTACATAGTTTTGGTAAACCCCAGAACGACATCAGTCATTACAACCTTTTGATAAAAAGGGCCAGATAATTATAATAATAATAATAAAAAGTGGTGATTGTCAATGTGAAAAGTGCCAATAAACAAATATAGTGCTAAGTGAAGTGACTCATATACTGTGAAAAATTTTTTGGTAACAAAATAAAGTCTTACCTTTATTAATAACATTCATCCTAATATTACTTTTACTATAGAACATGCAACTAACAATACCTTACCCTTTTTAGACACTCTTTTAATTTGGTCCGATCACCATAACATACAATACAAGGTCTATAGAAAACCCACTTCTAACCCTTCCTATATACACTGGTTTTCTTCCCATTCTCTTAACACTAAAATTGGTACCTTATCCTCTTTATTCCTTAGAGCTTTAAGGATTTGTTCTCCCCCCTACCTCCAAAATGAATTTAATTTTATCTCTTCAACCTTTCGTAAACTATCCTATCCTCAATACATTATCACCAATGCTCTCCGTAAGGCGAAGAATAACTTTTATACCTTCCAACCTCCTCGTGATAACACACATACTTCCTACCTCCCTTTACCTTCGTCTTCTCACAATTTTTGCAAAAAATTCCTTCCCAAAACTATCCTTACCTCATCTTCAAATCTTCTTCCTTTCAAAAAAATTCTTAAACCTAAATCTCATACCAACACCTTTACTTCTCAATGTGTTTACAAAATACCTTGTGCCCACTGTAACAGCATATACATTGGAGAAACACATGACTTCACCCGCCGTAATTACCAACACAAATATGACCTACTTCAAGACAATCCCAACTCTGCCCTCACCTTACATAGATCTACCCACAACCATACTATCAACATAGACCACATGACGCCCATTATTAACATTGAAAACCTTCACCTTAGAAGATTCACCGAATTATTTTGCATAAACAATTCCACTAATTATAATATACAAAGAAATGATTCACAAATAGATCCCATCATTAACAACATTCTTAACTCCTCACCTTTTTTCAAAAAATTAATCCAAAACCTTTGTGATAATTAAATTTATTTTATGCATTTTTATAATTATTATAATTTCTAGCGGCTGAAAGAGGCCTAAGTTGCGTCAAGGTATTTCGTAAACACATTGAGAAGTAAAGGTGTTGTTCTTTAAATATTTGATATTAAACTTACAAAGAGTATTGATTTTCTTCTATTTATATAAGGATTTCAAAAGTAATATTTTTATATAGTAACCCTATACTATATTATATATAAGAGGATGTTATATATATATATATATATACTATATATATATATATATATATATAATAGATATATCTATATAATATATATACTATATTATATAAGGGAATTCACAAGTAATATTTTTAATCGTAGGGCATTGACTATCCGCCAGTACTATCAAATATATATATAGTATGAATATATATATATATCATACATATATATATAGTATATAGTATATATATTAGATATAGTTATATATATATATATATATATATACTGCTCTATATATATAATCATAAGAGTATATAGAGCAGAGAGAGAGAGAGAGAGAGAGAGAGAGAGAGTTAAATGGGTAGATATGACTGTATCTCTATCTGCACAGTGGATGTTAAAATACTTAAAATTTTAAAAAATACAAATGGTGTAAATTCTAACCTTTCCCCTGAAATCACCGAAATTAACAGTGGCAGATCCATCTAGAAGCTTTGCACTAAATTGATAAATATCGTCGTCCCCAGCAGTGCAGTTGACCGACGAGTAGGACTCGCCCAAGCTCGGACCCAAAAGGGTTCCCAGCAAGAGCAGATATCGAATCATCTTATAGAGATTCGTTCTACTATCTAAGATAATGTTAATGTTTTATTTTCGTTTTATAGTATTATTTTAAGCAATAGCTGATAATTCTTGAGAAAGAACAGGTGTTCACTTAACAAATTAATGATAAACATTATTATTATTATTATTATTATTATTATTATTATTATTATATTATTTATTTATTATTATTATTATTATTATTATTATATATTATATTATTATTATTTATTATTATTATTATTTATTATCATTATATTATTATTCATTATTATTATTATTATTATATATGGTATTATTATTATTATTATTATTATTATTATTATTATTATTATTATTATTATTATTATTATTATTATTATTATTATTATTATTATTATTATTATTATTAGCGTATGATTTTGTTGATTTTTCAAGCCTCCTAAATGTATTTCTGTCTACAGAAGAAATTTTCTTTAGTATTATCCTGGAATAAAATAAAACTATTGATTTACTAACAGTACCAAGCTTTCGTACGTACACTTCTGACATTTCAAGGAATAGTTTTATTTCTTATATAATTTTAACACATTTTTATAATATAAATATTATTTAAACTAATAACAAAATAAATAACAAAATTAATAATTTTAAACAGTTAAAAAGTTAACCCTACGTGACCTTTTGTTATTTAAAAATGGTTAAAAAATTGGACATTTCATTATATTTTATGTTATTACTGGTTTATGTTTCCTTAGAGCAATGATTCCCCGAGGCGCAATTCATAAAAATCTTTCCTTTGCTTGTTATCATGGAGAATCCCTCATTAGCTGCTATCGGACATTTTTGTGTGTGTGTCCTTCTTAAGTATGTGTAATATTTAACTCGGCTTATACTTATGCTGCGACATTCTCATGTTGAGGGTATTCTTGTGTATCCAATATAAGCGGCGTTACATCCACTTTCAGAACATTGAAATCGGTACACAACGTTACTACTCTCACCATCCCGAAAGGGCTTCATAGCTAGAAAGCACGACCTATTTTCAATGGCTTATAAGTAATTTTATTGTAACTTTATGATATTTATAGAAGATCGATCGCTTCTATAATGATAAATCCTGCAAAACCCGAGTGTAGGAGTCGGCTCCTGGATATATTCTACTATATATATGAACTATTATTATAGCTATATTGTAGCATATATATATATATATTGATTATATACTATATATATATATATATTATATATTTATATATCTAGATTAATATATATATTATATAGTAAGGATAGATCTACTATATATATATAAGAACTTTAATTCTCTAATGTTGGCTTTCGGGGAACCCGAGGAGCTCGCTGTTAGTGATAACAAGTGTTTTACCTTTTATTCCCTATGAGCTAAAAGGAAACTGTGGATGAGAGCAGTCTTCAAAGTTATTGTTAGTCATAGCGTTGTGAAGATATTAAGCACTTGCTATACCAACTAACGAGGGCTTCTTTTTCGCGCGGCCTAAGATTTTAATTAAAACTATAACAAAATTTTAATAAATATTTTATTAAAAGATTACATAATTTAAATTAACTTTTTAATATATATTATAATTTTGTTATATAAATATAACTGAAAAGAATACGTATATATATATATATATATA
>JABUQX010047372.1:0-5000 GCA_015478945.1 Trachelipus rathkii | reverse complement strand
ACTCGACCCTTCATTCTTCAACTCATTTCAATTCTGCTCCTTCTTTTACTTCTAGAATTGCCTCTCGTCTTAATCTTTCCGATTCTATTCTCGCTGATCTGGATAGAATTTCCGGGTGGGGTCGTCTCAACCTTTTGAAATTTAATTCTTTAAAAACCCAACTTCTACAAATCTCCTTCTCTCTCTAAGACACCCTTCTACTTTCCTATCTCTTTCGACGGTTCTCTCGTCTCTCCTGTTGACAATATAAACATCCTTGGCCTTAACATAAACAAAAAAATGTCTTGGAAACCTCGCATCACAATGGTTGCTAGGGCGGCCTCAAAGAAACTGGGAGTTCTGTTTAGACTGCGAGACTTTTTTTCTCTTCACAGTTACTCCAGTTGTACAATGCGTAACACAAACAGAGATGCAGTTACTGCTCTTCAATCTGGGGGCCAGGTTTCACCCGGCTATTTGGATAGCGGTCGAGTCAAGGCCAAAAAGACTTATAAAATGTCCTGTACGTTTCTAGTTTCACTTGACCTTCTCTATCTTTGCGGCGCGATGGTGGTGCTTTATCTCTTTTCTTTAGGTATTACATTTATTGCAATGTCGAGGGAACTTTCACTCGCGTTGCCACCACTTTTAAGACGCCCTCGTAAGCACAAATGGTGCTGGTGTCGGCACCATGAGTTTTGTGGTTGATATTAAGCAACTCTAGACTAGTTCTCTGCGTGCTTCCTTTCTTTCCTGGCCACCTTAGTTCTATGAATTTTTTCCATCTTCTGTTTCCTACTCAATTTAAGCTCCCTCACTTTCTTAAAACCCGACGTCTGTGCTTCATCTGCGTAATTTGCCAGTTCAGTTGAATTTTGTGTGATTTTAACCACGGAGCGGTGGGATAAACTGTAGAAAAAAAATTCTCGTGTGCTCTTTTTCAGGGAAGCTCAGAAATTCATTAAGAACTAATTTGCTAAATCAACAGTCAAGTAGATCGGGTTTGCCTGCCATTAGTATGCTCTTGGACTGCAAGATACCCTGTTTCAGACAGCGTTGATGAAATTAGTGGAAAAAAACCTTTGCTTGGACCAGAATTCGGTTGGATATTTCTCTTGTACAACGTCTTGCTGCAGAACAGAACACTATTGCAGCGTGCCTTCCCATACATTAGATGCATGTCAGCTAGTCAGAGTATGAATTACACGTGGTAATTACGATCCATATTCAATAACGAAAGAAACACGTAAGAGACACACCACAGTCAATGAGTTACATTGTAATGAGGTAACACAAACAGAGAGTGCATTTATTGTATACAGTAGTTGGTTATTTTGGTCAACAATGTTGCTGAATTGTTTAAAATGAAGGGGCAGTAGCTGTTTGTGGAAGAGATGTTATTATTTAAATGAGATGTTTCCAATTACTAAAATTTACATTCTCCCTTATTAATAGCCATAATTTATTAAATGTTTTATTCCATTGATCCTGCCGTAAGAACAATAGGTGCTTTTTTGGGTGTTCCTTAACATTTTCACCTGAAGTCATCCCTGCATGGATGATGCCTCAATACTTATTAACGGTCCGCCATTTTTAAATTGATAGTAAATTTAGTATGACCTCTTTGTCATTCATATACCACTACAACAACAAACAGTAACTTCATCCCAAATATAGGTTTGTAACCTACATTGGATTTCAGTAGATACAAAAGTATTTAGTAAAAAAACACATACAAGAGCAGGCAGACGGATGAAAAGAGAGTCACATTACGTCATACCATAATACCGAACTTTTACCTCTTATTTATGCATTTCTTACAGTTTACAAATCTTTTTACCATAATTGGAATCACCCTATATATATCATATATATATATATATATATATATATATATAATATATATATATATTATATATATATACTATATATTTATATATAAATACTATATATATATTAGATATAATATATAATAATATATATATTATATAATATATAATATATACTATATATATATATTTATATATATATATATATATATAATTAAATATATATATATATATATATATATATATATAATTATATAAGTATATATATATATATATACATATATATATAATATATAATATATATATATATATATATGAACTATATTCTGGTGCATATTCTCTAACCTTCTCTCATCCCCTCCAACGCGTATATGGCCAAAATCGTAATTTCTTCCAAAGATGCTCTCTCTCTCTCTCTCTCTCTCTCTCTCTCTCTCTCTCTCTCTCTCTCTCTCTCTCTTCTCTCTCTTCTCTCTCTCTCTCTCTCTCTCTATCTCTCTCTCTTTCTCAGCTTAACACTAAGAAGACGTATGACCACTGTTCATCTATCTCTCTCTACAAAAATTAACGCGTGCCACGAGAGCGTCCTTGGAGCAGCAGACACATCACCTTTTTCGTATCTTTAATTGGGCAAAAGAAAACATGGTAGTTTTCAATGATTCAAAACCTCAGTTTTGTGTCAGGCTCTATCGAAAGGTTTCGATAAGTCAATCATCACAGCAAAGACTCACTAAAAAGCCTAAGTCGAGAGGACCAAGAATCAAAGAAAAGAGAAAGAAAGTCAGTAGACCTTTCCTTATGAAAGTCATAGTGGCGATCTAAGATAAGATCTTGTTAAGGATATATTCGAAAAAAATAGGAAGAACGGAAGCTAATGTGATATAACAATTGTTAGAATCTTGAGAGAAGTCCCAGTACTTCAACACACTGGATGAGCGCAAGTTTCCAGCATGAAGGTATTTTCAAAGTTGAAAGACAGAGAAGAAATAATTTACTAAGGCACGGTGCAAGCTCGGAATCAAAAGTTTTGAGAACCACAGGTTAAATGCCATCAAGATCGTACACCTATATAGTACAAAGCTCCGAACAAGCAAATTAACATCTTATTTATGTTAGTCATACATAAGTTAGAGAGGAAGACGGTGGAGTAGCACTGGAATTGTCTTAAGTGGAAAAAAAGGCAAACTGATGAAGGAAAGAGAAAAATGTAAAGTTAGAGTTTAAATTATTTACAAAATGCAACGAAGATCGTAAGGAAGAGGACAAAAAAGATTGTTATATTATCTACGAAGAAAGTTTGCTTGTTTTATTCAAAGAGAAAAATTTATCGAGTGTAAGCCTTTATGACAGAGAATCACCTCTGTTATGCGCTCTGCGCCTTCCGAGGAACCCTACAGTTGAAGCAATAATCGTTCCAAGAGAAATTAAAGAAGCACAACAGCAAATCCGAACAGTTCTAGACACCAAAATACCAAAAATGCTTCCTCCTCTTTCCTTCTGACGACTTGAAGATACAGAAAAGGAAACATATAGTAAAAATTGATAGGAGGAACTCAGAGGTGGAAAGAGTTTTACAGTATAAGAAGAAGGATTAGAAGTTAAGAAAATACAAAACTGCTGGGTTCATCTAATAGACGATCAGGTATACACGTAGGGAGCGGCAGATCTGTTCAAGGTCATTCTGTATAGAGAAATGAAAGGCGAGTTCACCAGCTGTGTGAACATTGAAATCTCCTAGATTCTTTTCAGAGAAAGGAAGAGAGTATGTGTTCAATTTTAGGGTTTGAACCGTTGAAGAATTTAGGAGAGAGGTTTAGGAAATAAATAAACAGATATAGTCGTGGATTGACAAGATAGCCCTAGCCACAATGTGAAAAATTCAGAAGACTTCAACGTAGAAATACGAGAACAAACAAAAAACGTTCTCAAAGCAAATCTGCACAATAACGCTTTCGGCTGAAAATTGAGAATAGATGTAATAAGAGGGAACGGAGTAGGGTTTAATGTTTGAGCTCTCAAGAACCTACGTTTTTGTAAAGAAAAAGAATGATGTTTGGTAGAAGAAAGGTGGTGTTTTACAAAGTAGAAGTTAAAATAATGGCCGCAAATGTAGCAAAAAATAATTATAAAGGGAAGCTGTGCGCAAGAGCAAACAGGTGGAAAATCCTAGAGGCATAAACCCCATCACCGGTGGCCGCTAACATCTAATTTGCAATAGGGAAAGAAGTGGGAGAGGGACACTGTTTGGATGTCGCTCATCCAAGCATCTCGACGCATATTTAGGCTTCGCCATCTTTTCGTTTTTTTAAGAGGTAATGTTCGAATATGTATCATTAATCTATGATGGACATGTGAAAAAGAGGGAGGTGGTAGGAGTCAGAGCGTTCCAGAGTAAGATCGAGAGTATCCTAGAAATACTCTATGAGAAGATGAAACGCGAAAAAAGGACCAATCAGAAAGCAACTGAATACAGAGGAGATTAGCATATCACCACTGAGGGTTATAGCAATCAAGCCTAACACTCCGTGGCTTCTGCTTAATGTTGGGTACTTACAGCGTTTCGGACGACACTTATGTTCTTCCCTCTTAAACATAGATTGCTTACAGGCATGACTATGAGGAATGGGGGAGCTATTTTCCAAATTATCCGCTAAGAACTAACTGGTTGCTCTTTCATACACTTTCCTCTGTTCTTATTATTTCATTAGTTTCTGCACTATTCGTAGTTTTAATTGTAATTTCCACTTCGTTGAAGATCACATTTCCCTTCTAGAAATCTCTTCTTGCTCTTATCTAAAATACAGGCATTTAAGAGCTTTGAGAGTTCCGATTTTAGGCACAACTATACTTCCTCTTAATGTCTCTATTCTAATAATTTTCTACAATAATCTTTAGATTTCTTACCAATCATCTAATATAAATTCGCCATTGTAGTTAATCTATCTTTTAACACTCTTAAAAAGTCCAAGCAATTTATTTTTTGCTAGTTTTATGTAAATGACACATATGTGATGACTTAGGTGTTATTTACATATTACTAACACATACTATTTAAGATTTATTTATATTTCAAACGCATGCTACTCTCCGAGTATTTTCATTTTAACCATGCAATGCAGTGTGTAAGATATGCCCTTAAATTAAGTTTAGATTAACTTAGCATCCAGTATTCAGTATATTATTCTCTCTTTC
>JABUQX010047371.1:0-17612 GCA_015478945.1 Trachelipus rathkii | reverse complement strand
CATCATCTGAAGAACAGAGTGTTTGGACGGTAGACGACACCGCCATGCATAACCCAGAGGTAACACCTCTAAGAAATATAACCCTCCAGGAGGTTTAATAAATAAGTATATGACGTAGTAGATAATTAGTATAAAGGACGGACAGGTCATAGGAGCAAACAAGTATCACTATTAAAAGAATTAAAAGATGAGGAGTTACAAAAAAATATACTTTTAGCATAGATGGTTTTTATAATAGTGTTATATTACTTTAATAATAGCATCATAAGTTTTATCGATATATATGGTGTACACTCAATAACAGTATTTGATGGGCTGATATAGAAATTTCTTGTTGCGTATTATTGATGGATATAATCAAGATAATACGGAATTGAGAAAAAGGACAACAGTTCATATAGAACTGGTTTATAAAGAGTTAAATTAGGTATAGAAAGCATTGTGCTTCATGAATATAATTATATTATCTTATAGATAATAAAGGTAGATGAGAGATAGATGAGCGCAGAGATTTGCCTAGAGAAAGTTATTTATTTTAGGTACAACGCTTAATGGAGATAAGTGGCACAATGTTTCAATAATTAGAAATTTTTTTGCCTATAGTGAGTATCGTTGACAAATTTTTACACTATATTTTGTTAAATGAGGTATTTAAATGACTAAAATAGGAAAGTACTGTAGATGAGAGTGGAGAAAGCATATAGAAGACCGGAGTGTTAAAAACGATTATGATAAATAGTAAAGTGACCCGGTAGTATCTATAATGTTGAAAGAATATTAGTATTTACCGTATCGATAGTTCCTATTAATATATGCAAATTGCTATCAAAAATCTCGAGTAAGCCTTAATATATTCAGAATATAGAGAGTGAAATCATCTTAACTCCTATAAAGAAGTTATCGAAGAGCTAGTCTGATATGAATTAAACCAGTATCTCAAACATTTGTAAGAAAAAAGGAAGGAACGGGAATAAGTTTGAGATTATAATGAATTTCTAAGCATCTTGAGGTTATTTGAAGAAGAGAATATTTATAACAAATTAATTTTTTTAATTTTTTAAAAAAAATTCTTTCCAATTTTTAATAGGAAATATATATTTCTAGAATAATTAAATTTTTTTTGCCAAATCTACAATTTAATTTGAATTGGGATTGCTTTTTATCCACAAATAGCACACCACCTCACAAACGTGCTGACGCAAAGGAGTAGAGAATGGAGGACGAGATAGAAAATAGGTGCTGATAAGCACACAAGATGGTGTTTCAAGTTAAGAGGAGAGATTAGCCTTACGCGTTGATCAGAATTTATATGTAATAGGTTATAGTTAATATTAATGGTAACATACTAGTTCTTAGCGTATAATGAATGAGCTCGAATATATTTTAGTTGAAAAGATTGGAGATCCATAATATCCCTATCATGAGATCACGGCATGAGCATTCATTTGTACTATTCTATTGTAGGAAATACGAACATCTCCAAAGATATTCATTTGAAGAAGAATACTTACCATATACACTACCAGACAATGTTAAAAATGATGGAGAGTCTGTATATCAGCATGCGTTGAATAAAAAATATCAATATACCAACAATAGGTGGAGCAACGAGATAACTGTTCATGGTATTACATGACTATTTATAAGTATAGAGGTAGATATTATTAGATATATTGAATAACTATATGCCAATGAGACATGAGATTCAGTCTTCAGAAGCACAATACAGAGATTAAGTAAGGTTATGACGACTGCGAAAGAATGAATACCACTAATGTTATTAATTACATATGTAATATATAATTAGCAAAGATTGTTACCTATAATTTGCTTATCAATGTTGGGTGAGGATACCAAAGAAAAATATTATACGTTAAGTATGATACATGATTAAGTGTATAAATGATTTTCATTATATATATTGTTTAGTAAAGCTATAAGGTCCCATATATATGCTATATTAGCAATGTTTTTTTTATTATTTTTTTTCATTATTATATTTACTTAATATACCGATCATAGAAATATATACACGCTAGAAGAGGCTTACCTTTAGGTAATCTATAAATAACGTATTATTATGTTAATTTTAGATAATATGTTTATATATAAGAGGAGAAACTTCGATTTATATTAAGCTATGCTTACTCTTTTAAAAAATCTTACGATTTGTCATTATTGGTCGTTATATATATAGTTATCGTATAATGCTTTATTAGTAGTATATTATTTATTGTTATTATATATATTTAATTTATATTAATATATATAATATATATGATATTATTAATATTTTATATTAAATGACAACATTTGAAGGAAACCTGGCGTTTGATTTTATTATATTAAGAGAATATATTTAATATAATAATATATTAATAACTAATATTAATATATATAGTATATAATTATATATATTATATAATTAATAAATATAATATATATATATAATATTAATAATTATATTAATATTAATATTTAATATATATAATCTAACTATATTATAATCTATGATTACCCTTTTAACGAACTTGTTTTGCATATATATATATATAATAAATATTATGAAATATATATTTTAATTGATTCTTAATTAATATATAATTAAAGAATTAGCTAATAATTATGATTACTTAAAAATTAAGGTAGATGACAAGCGCATTTATATTTTAATACAAGTTAGTTATTTATTTTAATATTACCATTAATGTGAGGTTGTATTCTACTGGGATTATTTATAAAAATATTATCTATGAGATAGAATTAGAATAGGGTTAATTCTGGTAACTAAGAAAATAACTATACAACCTACAGTACTTAAAAAGAGAATGTTCATGTATAATATATTTATATTAACTATTTTAATATGAATATAATGATATAAATAAAATTAACATTCTACCTAGTAGCTAGAATTTTATAAGCTAATTATATATCGGCTATCGGAGGTTCGATGCACACCCGAAAATAATCTTAAGGTTCATTTATAATATAGTATTAAAAAGAAAAACAATAAATTTATTTATCTTTCCGCATTATTAGTTGTTGACTAAAGGAGATGTCTATCAAAACTGACGACCACATTCACAGCTGAAAAATCTCTTCCGAATTTTTTTTTGCATGAAAGTGAGTCTTATATTCATATCGTTAAGACCCGAATATAGCGATTGGACACTTACCTCATATAGTATATTAAAAAGTAAAGGTTATAAATATCTGTACGATACTTATATGCTGGAAGAGATAAGTATATAATGTTTTATCGATAGTATGCTAATTGCTGTATTATTTGTCTGTAATGATTTAAACGTAGTTTAAGTTTTGTGTTTATCTAAAGAAAATATATGAATAAAATATACTAGTCATAATGTGAACAATACACAAATAATTAAGAATAAGACCCGCCCTACACTGGTTACGTTTTTATATTATAAGATGATTTGATAGTATCTATAGTATCTATGCCACTTGATATAAGAATTTATGCAGCTGCAGAATCAGATACATTTGACTAGATGTTGCATTGTCATGAGATAAGCGATAATTATTTATATACTTAATAGTAATATTCCAATATAAGTATTTCGCGCATTTAAGTATAGTTTGACGATATTTTAAATATAATAGCATTTTAATAATAATAATATATAAGTATTTTATTTTACTTAAGTTAACCGGCTTAACCAAACGTTACAATTACGTAGAAGGATATTATAAATTGTATTAAACAAACTTATTGCAAATAGAATTTTTTACAATTTTATTTAAGACAATTTTATATAAAAAGAATTAATAAGATAGTAAGAAATACACGTCTATGGATTAAAATGATATAGAATTAAAAGTTCTTAATATATCAGAACTGAATATTCTTTTTACTATTTGGTCAGCTTAGTGACAAATCAACGTATATGAGAGTTTAGTAAATTTCTATTAACTTGAAATAATTGTTCAAGTAATTAAAGTTTAAGTAATAACCTTTACATATATCTATCGAATCTATTTAAATTATTTGTTAATATATATATTTTATAAATTCGTTTATATATACATATTTATTTGAATGCTAAATTTTATGAGTACAATTATTAATATAATATTAAAATATATTATAGAGGACAAAGATTTGTATAAATTTAAGATTAGAAATTTTTATGTTGAGTGTATGTAAATAATTAGGTTTAAAAGTTGTTATTATCTAATTAGTTTATAATTATATTTAATTAATTGATACAATATAAAAAGTTAATATTAACATATCGATGTATTATATATATATATATGGTCGTTGATTTATATTGCTAGAATTATTTTAGAAGACGTTTAAAACATTTAATATTTTAATATTTTGGGTTTTTATATAGTTTTATCCATGCGGTGCGCATATAAGTGGATATCTACTGGACATCTAATTATATGTTCTTGGATGTGTAAGACTTTTTCTGTATAAAACTGAGTACATATTTCATTTTTTTATTTAAGTATTTTTTAAAGTTTATACCAGTGGTTTCTTGTGTGTTTACAAAGTAGTTTGCTTTTCTATTTATTTAAATATTACAGGATAACTATTACTTTAGGTCTCAAAGACATTAATTTCATGATCAAAACATTGATCCTAATAACAGTGTTAAAATTCACTGAATATTAGGAGTATTATTACTTTAAAAATGCCAGATACAACAAAACCCATATCGACCTTGTTTCTGCATTGAAAGGACCTTCAAGGAGATACGTGTGGGTGAGGTTACTGTGAGATAATTTATAGAATTGCATGGCCAATATTGCACAGGGCCATAACATCATTCGACAGGAGGTCTGGATACTGATACGATAGAGGCTCGAGAATTCTTAGAAAGTTATTGGTTGGTTTGTATTGTCACGGGGCCTGGCCAAGGAATTTGTTTATCTGCTAGAAGAGTGAGTTTATCTTTTTACAATTTTATGTATCTTTTTTATTACCGTTGTTATTAGGGCGGTTTTGAAGGTAAGTGTTTGTTACAGGTGGGTATGGATGATGTGATAGTTCATGTCCTATTGGGCGGGCGGGGAATATATATTATAAGTGGGTTGAAATAGGAGCATTTTGTGCTGGTGAAGAAGGGGGTTGGGATTTTAGTCTTTGTCAAGTGAAATAAAAGATAATTTACTGACAGTTGTAATTTCCATTACGCTTGGACGATGCATTGTCCCATCTATCATCTTCGCCTGTTGCTTCTGTGGGGAAATGGGACATGGATGAGGACTTAACACTTGCAAATCTTAAATCTCAGAGTGGGGAACCAATTTGCCATATTTGTGGACAAGTATTTAAGTCGGTAAGTGCGTATTATACTTTTGAAAGATTATAATATTTATGGTTTAGACTTTAGATTTGTTCAAATGAAAGAGGAATAAAGGAAGAGAATAAATTATTCACAATTTTCTTCAAGCTAATTTAATCCTACACATTTCAAATTTTTGCATCTTATATATTTTTTAATTTTGGGAGGAAATATTTGATTCGGATGCCTCCCTTAGTTATAATTATAACATAACAACACAAATATCTCACAATACATTACTGTGTGTAAATTTCAGACTTTTCTATATTAGCCCACTAGGGAAATTTGGCTCTATTCTGAGATAATAAAGATAAAGCTAACACATAAATACCAAAAATTAACCTACCCAAGGGTACATAAATGGCCATCCTATTGAAACCAGTTTGAATAAAAATTTTATTCCCCCTCCTCCCATTTTGAACTGCTCTATATACGATAAATCGTAAACTGTATTTATTAATTTTTAACAGCTGTTTACTGGATTAAAATAAATAGAAAGTAAAAGAGGTCCTTAATAATTTTGTCAAAATTTTTGAAATTTGAAGAAATTTTTGGATATTTGTGGTTTCAAACATATAAATGGCCATTCGTCCTGAAATACAGGTCCATAGAAAGTTAGATTTTTGTATATTTTTTTGATTAAAGTGCTTTATTGGTTTTTATCTGTGGAATTACTTAGGGTGTCTTCGGTTTTTAATGCTGGTGTATTACTTCTGGAAAACACTTAATTTAATTTTTGCTAAAAATTTCATTAATTTAGAATTTTGGATTTTTGTGGTTCAAAACATATTAAATGGCCATTGCTTCAGATAAATACTACAAGGAAAAAGTTTGATTTTTAGAAAAGATTTTTTGTGTGAGGAATACTAGAATGTCTTCGGATTTTTATTAGCTGTATTATACTTTTGGAATAACAGGTACTAAATTAATTTTAAGTTCAAATTTGAAATTTTAGAAATTTTTATTTTTGACCAAATTATTATAAATATGGATAATTACTCCTGAAATGAAAGTCGTAACAAAAATGATTTTTATATTTTTAGAAAGGTTAGTTTTAGCTGTTAGGCAATACGTATGTGTCTTTCGGATTTTTCTAATAGCGTTATACTTTTTGGGTATTGAGTAACAGGTCTATAATTAATTTTTGTCTAAATTTTGAATTTGGAAATTTTTGGATTTTTGTGGTTCATCATATATATGGCTATTCCTCCTGAAATACAAAGTCGAGAAAAGGTATTTTGAATTATTTTTAGAAAGGTTCTGGTGCTATAATATTAGGATGTCTTCGGATTTTATAGCTGTTATACTTTTGGAATAACAGGTCCATAATTTAATTTGTCAAAATTTTTAATTAGAAATTTTTAATTTTTTGTGGTTTCAAACATATAAATGGGCCATTCCTCCTGAAAGTACAAGTCGTAAAAGGGGAGTTTTATTATTTTAGAAAGGTTTTTGTCTAATTAATTTTGGGGTGGTACCTTCGGATTTTTTAACAGCTGTTACATCTTTCCGTAAATATATCTTACTGAATTTTTCTGTCAAAATTTGTAACCGTGGAAAGTTTTTTTGGATTTTTGTGTCAAACATATAAATGGCCATTACTCCTGAAATGCATTGTGTTAGAAAGGTTTAATTATTTATATTATTTATAAAGTTTTTGCTTGTTGTGTGTGAGGAATACTAGTGTTTTCGGGTTTTTAATAAGCTGTTATACTGTTGGAGTAACAGGTCCTTAATAATTTTTTTTGTGCTTAAATTTGGGAAAAATTGGGAAATTTTTAATTTTACTGTGGTTCAAATATATTAAATGGCATTTCTCCTGAAATTAAAAAATGTTTATTAAGAATTTTTCTTTTTATTTATTTGTTTAGAAATTGTCTGAAGGTGATACTAGAATGTTATCGTGGATTTTTATAGCTGTTTATACTTTGGTTAGTAACAGCAGGTGCCATATGTAATTTATTTTTCTAAATTTGGAAAATTCGTGAAATTTTTGAATTTTTGGGTTCAAACATACAAATTGGCCATCCTCCGTGAAATACGAAGTCCGTAGAAAAGTGCATTTTTTTTAATATTTTTTAGAAAGGTTTTTGTACGAGGAATACTATGGTATCTATATGTGGGTACCTTTCTGTAATTTAATAGTTCTTATACTTTTAATTTATGCGATCAGTTATGTATTTATGAGAACAGTGAGGTAAACATGTTCACGTAATTAATTGTTTTGTCAAAGATTGGTGAAATTTGGAATATTTTTGGAGTGATTTGTTTGGTTCAAACATTATAAAATGATATATTTACTCCTGAAATACATAGTCGGTGAAAAGTGATTTTCTTATATGTTTATTAAAGGTTATTGTTGAGGAAATACTATGTTTGTTTTTCATATTTTAATACTTAGTTTTACTTTTGGAGTAACAGGTCCTTAATTAATTTTTGTCAAAATTTTAAATGTTGATACTAACAGTTTTTTTTAGGTATCCAAATATGAAATGGCCTTCCTCCTGAAATTCAAGTCGTAGAAAAGTGTCTATATTTATAAAGGTTTTTTTTGTAAATGAGGAATACTATGTATCTTCGGATTTTTAATAGCTTTATACTTTTGGAGTAAGATAACAGGTTCTTAATTAGTTTTTTTCAATTGTTGAATTTGGAAATCTTTTGGATTTTTGTGGTTCAATCATATAAATGGCCATTTCTTCTGAAATACACAAGTCGTAGAAAAATGATTTCTATATTTTTAGAAAGTTTTTGTGTGTGGAATACTAGGGTGTCTTTGGATTTTGTAATACTTGTTATACTTTTGGAGTAAACAGGTCCTTAAATTTAATTTGTGTCAAAATTTTGATATTTGAAAATTTTTGATTTTGTGTTTTTCAACATATATGACATAAAAATTTTTAAATGATGTCATAGAAAAGTTGATCTTTATATGTTATACTTTTGGAAGTACAGGTCTTAATTAACTTGCTAATTTAATTTAAATTGGAATTTTTTTGATTTTTTGTGGTTTAATCATATAAAGGGCCATTCCATGGGCGAAACAAGGTTCGTAGAAAATTGGTTTTATATTTTTAGAAAGGTTTTTGTGTGATTAATTTTGGCCTGGCTTCCGATTTTTAATACTGTTATACTTTTGAAGTAAAGGTCCTAGAGCACTTTACAATATTGTGATATTGGGAAATTTTTGGATTTTTTGAAGTTCAAACATATAATTGCCATTCCTCCTGAAATGCAAGTCGTATAGAAAAGGTTTTTATTATTTTTATAAAAGGTTTTTGTGTGAAGAATGCTAGGCTGTCTTCGGATTTTTAATAGCTGTTTATACTTTTTGAGTAACAGGTCCTTAATTAATTTTGGTCAAAAATTTGAAATTTGGAAAATGTTCGGATTTTGTGGTTCAAATATATAAAAGGCCATTCCTCTTGAAATACAAGTCTATTAAAGTGATTTTATATTATTTTATAAAGGTTTTTGTGATGAAAGTAGTTTATGGTATCTTCGGATTTTTTATTAGCTGTTATACTTTTCACACAGTTCTAAAAATTAATTATTTTCAAATTATTTGAAGTGTGGAAATTTTGGATTTTTTGAGTTCAATTCATAAATGGTCATTCTTCCTGGAAAACAAGTCTATAAAAGTGATTCTATATGTTACTAGAAAGGTTTCTGTGTGAGAATACAAGGGGTGTCTTCATGATTTTTATAGCTGTGTACTTTTGGGAGTAACAGTGCCTTAAAAATTTGTTCAAAATTTTGAAAATTGAAATTTTTGAATTTGATAAGTTGAATAAACAATATTGGGGTCGACATTTTCTGTGGGTTATGGCGCATGGAGTAGTGATCTTATTTTTTTAGAAAGGTGTTTGTGTGAATGGATACTAGAGTGTCTTCGGATTTGAATAGCTTTATGACTTTTGGAGTAACAGGTGCTTAATTAATTTTTTTCAAAATTTGAAATTTAGGTAAATTTTTTGATTTTTGTAGTTCAAAAACCAAATGAAAAAATTAAAAAAATGGCCATTCCTCCTGAAATTACAAGTCGTTAGAAAAATTGATTTTTATAGTTTTTAGATAGGTTTTGTGTGAGAATACTAGATGTCTTCGGATTTTTATTAGCTGTTTTACTTTTGTTACAAAGTCCTTATTAATTTTTGTTCCCAAATTTGAAATTTGAAATTTTTTAATGTATGGTTCTCAATCATATAAATGGCCATTACTCCTGAAATGAAAGTCGTACAAAAATGATTTTTATATTTTTTCAGAAAGGTTTTTTTGTGAGGATAACTAGGGTGTCTTCGGATTTTTAAATAGCTGTTATACTTTTGGAAGTAACAGGTCGCTTAATTAATTTTTGATCTAAATTTTGGATATGGAATTTTTGGATTTTTTGTGGTTCAATCATATAAATGCCATCCCCTGAAATACAAGTCGTAGGAAAATTGATTTTTAATTTTTAGAAAGTTTGTCTGTGTGATTTTTTTTTGGGGTACGCTTTCGATTTTTTAATAGCGTGTTATACTTTGAAGAGTAACAGGTCCTTAATTGATTTTGTCAAAGAATTTGGAAATTTGGAAATTTTGGATTTTTTTTTGTGTTTCAAACATATAAATGGCTTATTACTCCTGAAATGCAAAGTCGTTAGGAAAGGTTAATTCTTATATTTGTAGGAAAGGTTTTTATGTTGGTAGGAATACTAGGGTTTGTCTTGGATTTTGAATAGCTGTTATACTTTTGTGAGAAACAGGTCCTTAAATAATTTTTGTCCAAACAGGATAGATTTGGAAAATTTGGAAATTTTGGAATTTTTGTGGTTCAAATATATAAATTTTCATTCCTCCCTGAAGTACAAGTCGTAGAAAAGTTTATTTTGATATTTTTAGAAAGTTTTGGTAGTGAGGATTAACTAGAATGTTTAGTCGGATTTTTTTAATAGCTTGCTTATCTTTGGTAGTGGTGTAACAGGTTCTCTTATAATTAATTCTTTCGTTCTATAATTTGATAATTGGAAAGGTTTTTGAATATTTGGTCGTTCAAACTCATTATTTAAATGGCGCATTCCTCCATGATTAAGTACTAAGTCGTTAGAGGAAGGAAGTGATTTTTTATGATTTGGTAGCAAGGGTTTTTTGATGGTGTTGAGGAACTAGCTAAATGTAAATGTTTTTCGTTGATTTGAGGTTTATTAGCTTGTGTATACTTTTGTGTGTGCATAGAAAGTCAGGTCGTCCTGATAATTATAATTTTGTGACTATAGATTTTTAAAGTTTGGAAATTTTGAACAAATTTTCGAATTATAAAACGTCACATTCTCTCCTGAAATATCAAGTCGTAGAAAGTGATTTTTTTTTATTTTTAGAAAGGGTTTTGTTGTAGAAATATTAGAATGTCTTCGGATCATTAATAGCTGTTTTACCTTTGGAGTTACAGGTCCTTAATTAATTTTTGTCCAAAATTTTGATAGTTTTAAATTTTTGGATTTTTTGGTTCAAACATAAAATGGCCATTCCTCCTGAATACGAAGTCGTAGAAAAGTGATTTTTATATTTTTTAGAAAGGTTTTTTGTGATTAATACGGGTCTCTTCGGATTTTTAATAGCTGTGTAACTTTTGAAGTAACGAGGTCCTTAGTTAAATTGGTCAAATTTGAATGTGGAAATTTCTTGGTTTTTGTGGTTCAAACATGAAATGGCCATTCCTCCTGAAATTAAAATTCGTTAGAAAAGTGATTTTTATATTTTAGAAAGGTTTTGTCTGTATTATATTGGGGTTCCTTCGGATTTTTAATAGCTGTTATACTTCTTTGATGTTATAATGCTTAAGTTAACAGGTCTTAATCAATTTCTTGTTCAACACTTGAAATTTGTGAAAATTTTTGATTTTTTGTGGTCTTGCAAAACATATAAATTGCCATTTACTTCCTGAAAGATGGCAATTCGTTAGAAAGGTATTTTCTATTTATAAAGGTTTGTACGATGTGTATGGGAATACTATTGGTGTCTTCGGATTTTTTAAGAGCTGTTATACTTTTGAAGTGCTGATGAATTCCAAAAGTTTGAAAAAGTAATCTCAGTATATATTTAAGAAAGTTTGGAAATGTTTTAAATGCTGGCTAATAAAAAACTATAAAATGCCATTTCTCCTGTAATACAAGTCGTAGAAAGGTAATTTTGATTTTGTATATGTTTTAGAAAGGTTTTTTGTGTGAGAAACTAGAATGTTATCGGATTTTTAATAGGCTGTTTATACTTTTAGAGTAAATGGTCTTAATTAATTTTTTGTCTAATTTTTGAAAATTTGGAATCTGTTGAATTTTGAGGTTCAAACATATAAATGGGCCATTCCTCCTCCTAAAAAACAAGTCGTAGAAAAGGATTTTATATTTTTAGGAAAGTTTTGTTTTGTGAGGAAATTTAGAAGTCTTCGACAGCAAAATAGCTGTATATACTTTTGAAGTAACTAGTCCTTAATTAAATTTGCATTAATTTGATAATTTGAAATTTTATTTTAATTTTTGTGGTTTCGAATAATAAAATGGGATTTCCTTCTGAAATACAAGTCGAAGAAAAGTGATTTCTATATTTATAAAGGTTTTGTATGAGGAATACTTGTTATCTACGAATTTTTAATAGCTGTTACCCTTTTGGAGTAACAGTCTTAATTATTTTTTTCAAATTTTGAAATTTATATTTTTGGGATTTTTGTGGCTGGTTCAAATCATATTAAATAGCCATTCTTTCCAAATACAAGTTCGTAGAAAATTGATTTCTATATTTTTTTATCAATCTATGAAGTTCTATCGTTCTTCGGTGGTCTTGCTGATTTAATAACTGTTATACTTTTGAAGTAAGAGGTCATATATACTTTTGGAGTAACAGTCTCTTAATTAATTTTTGTTCAAAATTTTTTTGAAATTTTGAAAATTTTAGGATTTTTGTGGTTCAAATATATAAATGGCCTTCTTAATGAAATACAAGTTGCTAGAAAAAATGTTCTATATGTTTTTAGAAAGGTCTTGTACTTTAGAATAACTTGGGTGGCCTTCTGATTTTTAAGTAGGCTGTTTATTACCTTTTTGGAGTAATTAAGTAACAGTTCCTTAACTAATTTCTTTGTCAAAATTTTCAAAATTTGGACAAATTTTGGATTCTTATGTGGCTTCAAACATATAAATTTTTAGCTCCAAATTTAAACACAATCTTAAAAGTATCTTATTAAATTTAATCGTTTTCGTGTGAGGAATATAAGGGTGTCTTCTGATTTAATAGCTTTATACTTTTGGAGTAAGAAGTTCCAATAATATTTTGTTCAAATTTTTGGTTTAATTTGGATTTTTGGATTTTTGGTATTTTTGGATTTTTAAAGAATGCCACAATGGTGAAATACAGTCGTATAAAAAGTGATATTATATTTTATAATGTTTTTGTGTGTCGAATTACTAGCGTGTCTTCGGATTTTTAGTAGCTGTTATACTTCTGGAGTAACAGCAGGATCCTTAATTATTTTTGTTCTAAATTTTGAAATTTGGAAATTTTTGGATTTTTGTGGTTCAAACATATAAATGGAAATTTGCTTCTTAAATACAAGTCGTAGAAAGTGATTGTTATAATTGTTCAGGAAAGGTTTTTGTGTGTAGGGAATACTAGAATGTTCTCGGATTTTAATGCTGTTATACTTTTGGAGTAAGAGGTCCCTAATTAATTTTGTTCAAAATTGTGAAATTTGGAAATTTTTAATTTTTGTGGTTCAAAATAAAGGGCCATTACTCCTATCAAGGGCAACATCAGAAAAAGTTATTTCTATATTTTTAGAAAGGTTTTGTCTGTGATTAATATTGGGTTCTTTGGATTTTTAATATCTGTTATACTTTGGAGTAACAGTGCTTAATTATTTCTGGCATTTTGTGAATTTGGAAATTTTTGATTTTGTTAGGTTCAAACACATAAATGGCCATTCCCCTGAAATACAAGTCGTAGAAAAGTGATTTTTAATTTTTAAAAGGTTTTTGTGTGAGGAAATACTAGAATGTTATCGGATTTTTAAATTTTGAAATTTTTAAATTTTTATTTTTTGTTGTTTCAATCATATAAATGGCTATTCCCTTTTTAAATGCAAGTCGTAGAAAAGTGATTTTTATATTTATAGAAAGTTTTTTTTAGTGATTAATATTGGGGTGCCTTAGGGTTTTTAAGAGCTGTTATACTTTTGAAGTAACAGGTTCTTAATTAATTTGTGCCAAAATTTTGAAATTTGGAAAATTTTTGATTTTTGGTTCAAACATATAAAATATTAACAAGTTGTAGATGTGTTCTATTCCATACTCCTGAAAAATTAGAAGTCTTAGAAAAAAAAAAAAAAGGAGGAGGGGAAAGGGTTTGAATTTTTATATTTTTATATTAAGGTTTATGGTAAAATGGAGAAAAGAATACGAGAGTTATTAATTCTTTGGCGATTATTTAATAGCCCGTGTTATACTTTTGGAGTTCAGGAAAATCTAACTAAGGGTTTTCTTAAAATTAATTTTAGTTACATTGAAGTCTGAATTTGGAAAAACAGTAAAAAAAATAAACACAAAGAAAAAAAAAGAAAAAAAAAAATATTCTTTGAAGAATGTTTTATGTGTGACTGGGATTCAGTCATTTACTAAATCACATGGGGCCACTTCTTCTTGAAATACAAGTCGTTATAAGAAAGGAAAAATGATGATTTCTATATATTAGAAATGGTTCTGTGTCCTTGAGAATAAATCACATAGGGTGTTTCTAATCTGCTATTTAAAGTGTTAACTGTTGGAGTCATTGAAGAAGTAACAGGTGATTTTCTTTTAATAATTGAGCAGTATAATCTAGATAGAGGAAAATCGTTGAAATTTTTTTTTCGGATTTTTTGGTTCAAACATAATGATCATTATGCTTAACTGGCCATTCTCTATTTACAAACTGAGCTATCTGCATTTCTTGGATAAGTACAAGTTGATCACGCTTTTTGTGTTTATCAGTTTTATGTAAAAATGGGTAAGGATTTTTTATCATAATATGGTATAATATGCAGAAGATTTATAATAGTGTTATTTTACTTCTGTAGTGAACAGGTCCTTCTACTTAATTATTTTCAGTTCTAAATTTTTGTCGAAAATTTTGGAAAATTTTTTGGAAAAATGTTGGGATTTTTGCGTTTCAAACATATAAATGGCAATTACTTCCTGCCGCTGAAATGAAAAGTGCTTCACTAAGTAATGTGTAATAAATACCATTAATAGTATAAAGTATTTCTGATGTTGAGGATAATTACTAGAGTCGTGTCTTGTGATTTTATAATAGCTTTGTATATAACTTTGGAAGTAAAAGGTCCTTAAATAATTTTTGTCTAAATTTGTAATTTGGAAAATTTTTTTTTGAATTATGTGGTTATTCAAATATATTAAATGGGTCAGTCCCTCCTGAAATTACAAGTCGTTAAGAAACGTTATTTTTGATATTTTTAAGGAAGGTTTTTGGTGAGTATTACTAAATTGTATCTGAATTTTCGAAGAGCTGTTATACTTTTGTTGGCACTTCAGTACCAGGTCCTTAGTTGTTAGATTTTATTTTTTCTAATTGGAAATTCGGGAAATTTTTTTTTGAAAATTTTGTGGTTTCAGAAGATATAAATGGCCATCCTCCTGAAATACAAGTCTCCTGAAAAAGTGATTTTTATAATTTTTGAAAGGTTTTGCAAGGTTTAAAAAAGTTTCAAAGTGTAATCTGGAAATGTAAGTATTTTGTGAGACTCGTTTGATGTGTTTAAATGGAATTTTGCAATATTCGAGTAACAGGTTCTTAATTATTTTTGTCAAATTTTGAAAATTGGAAAATTTTTGGTTTTTTGTGTGGTTCAAACATATAAATGGAAATTACTCCTGAAAAATACAAGCGTTGAAAAGTGATGTTCTATATTTTGTTATAAAGGGTTTTTTTGTGTGAGGAATACTATGGTTGTTTCATATTTTAATTACTGTTTAATACGTTCACTTCGTTACAGCTATTTGATTAGACACAGAGTAACAGGCTCCTTAATTAATGGTGTTGTCAAAATTGAATTTTGAAAATTTTAGGATTTTTAGGGTTCAAACATCATGTAAATGGCCCTTTCTTCCGTGAAATTCAAGTCGGATAGAAATGATGTTATTGATTTTTATTAAAGGTTTTGTTTTTGTGTATATAGGGATCTATGTTGTTAGTTCATTAGAATTTATATATACTTGTGGTAACAGGTTCTTAATTAATTTTTTTCAAATTTTTGAAAAATTGGGAAATTTTTGGAATTGTGTGTTCAATCTATAAGATGGCGAACAACCGAAACAGTTGTTGAGAAAAAATGATTCTATATTTTTAGAAGGTTTTTTGGTGAGGAATACTAGGGTGTCTTCTGATTTGAATAGCTAACTGTTATACTTTTGGGTGACCACAAACGTACAAAGATAGTCAGTGAGTAGTAACAGGTCTCTTAATTAAATTTTTGTCAAAATTATATATGTTGAAAATTTTTGGATTTTTCTGTTGTTCAACATATAAGATGGCCATTCCCCGTAAGATACATGTTCATAGAAAAAGTGATCGTTTAGATGTTTATACTTTTTGAAGTAACAGTTCTTAATTAATTTTTGTATAATTTTGAAATTCGGAAATTTTTGGAATATTTATTGAAAATGATGTAAAAATGGCTATTCCTTGTGAAATACAAGTCGTAGAAAAGTGGTTTTTATCATTTTAAGAAAAGTTTATGGTGTGTGATTAATATTGGGGTTCCTTCGGATTTTTAATAGCTTATACTTTTAAATTAACAGGTCCTTAATTATTTGTCAAAATTCTTGAAATTTGGAAATGTTTGGATTTTTTGTGGTTCAAACAAATTAATGGCCATTCCTCCTAAATACAAGTCGTAGAAAAGTGGTTTTTATATTTTTAGAAAGGTTTCTGTGTGGGGAATACTACGGTGTCTTCTGATTTTTAATAGATGTTATACTTTTGGAGAAATTAACATGTCCTTAGTTCAATTTTTGTCAAAATTTTGAAAAAATCCGCGGATTTTTGTATTATTTGTAATTGGGTTCAAACATATAAATGCGCCATTCCTCAGTAAATTACATATCATGAGAAAAAGTGATCTTTATTCTTTTAAAGGTGTTTGTGTGAAGAATTACTGGGTGTGTTCTTCGGATTTTTAATAAGCTTTTACTTTGGAGTAAGAGGTCCTGTAATTAATTTTTTTAAAAGTTTGAAATTTGGTAATTTTTGAGCGATTTTGTCAGTTCAAACATATAAATGCCATTCTCCTGAAATACAAGTCGTGCAAAGTTAAAAGTGATTTTATATTTAGATAGGTTTTTGTGTGGAGGAATACTAGATGGTATCTTCGGATTTTATTAGCTGTTATACTTTTGGGATAACAGGTCCTTAATTAATTTTGTTTCAAATTTTGAAAATTTTGAAATTTTTAATTTTGTTTTTAAACATATAAATGGCCTATTATCCTGAAATAAAGTCGTACAAAAATGATTTTTATTAGTTTTTGGAAGGTTTTTTTTTAGGAATACTAGGGTGTCTTCGGATTTTTTAATAGCTGTTATACTTTTTGGAGTAACAGGTCCTTAGTTAATTTTTGTCAAAGTTTTGAAATTTGGAAATTCTTGGATTTTTGTGGTTCGAACATATAAATGCCATTCCTCCTGAAAATACAAGTCATAGAAAATTGATTTTTTTTTTTAAGAAAGGTTTTTGTGTGATTATTTTTGGGGTATCTTCGGATTTTTAATAGCCTTTATACTTTTTTGGAGTAAACAGGTCCTTAATTAAATTGTCAAAATTTTGGGAAATTTGGAAATTTTTGGTTTTTTGTGGTTCAAATATATAAATGGCATTTACTCCTGAAATGCAAGTCGTAGAAAGGTAATTTCTAGAACTCTTTAGAAAGTGTTTTTGTATGAACTTATATGGTATCTTCGAATTTTTTAATAGCTGTTATACTTTTGAAGTAACAGGCCCTTAAATAATTTGTCTAAAATTTGGAAAAATTTGAATTTTGAATTTTTGTGTGGAGCTATTATAAATGGCTATTCTTACTGAAATACAAGTCGTCAAAACGTTATTTTATATTTTAGGAAGTTTTGTGTGGTGGAATACTAGATGTTATCGAATTTTAATAGCTGTTATACTTTGGGTGTAACAGGTCCTATAGTTAATTTTTTTTCTAAATTGGGAAATTCGGAAATTTTTGAATTTTTGTGTCTTTATTAGAATTAACATGGACAAT
>JABUQX010047370.1:42500-45135 GCA_015478945.1 Trachelipus rathkii | reverse complement strand
TTCAACCACATTTACAGAAGAGAGGAGAGGAGGAGTCCATGTTCGTATCTGTAAGGGATGCGGGTTAAGTTGTGTTTATCTCGTGATGGTGTATTTGTCAATGTACATAGATGTAATAATAATAAATAATAAAGGGGGGGAAGGATAACCCGAATTATTTAAAGAGTTAACTTTGAAATTAGTTTTAGTTAACAATCGACGTGAATAATTATAAATCGTTTAAGTGAATAATTGTTATTTTTAAATAAAATTAGGAAGTGTTTTAATAAAAATACATTTATTGTTAGCAGAAGAAGAAACTTATTTTGTATTTTATACTTATTACATGGCTAAAGATAGATTTTTAAGCAGATAGTTCAGAGAACAAGAACGGCGGCATAGCTTTGCGTTGTAGAGCGGTGCTAGGGAGCTGTTGGCCCTACTGATTACTGATTATTGCTTAAGGTACGCGTAAAAAATATGGTTTTAATAAAAAATTTCATAAATTTTAGTAAAAGTTATTTTAAATCTTGATAGTTATAAAATTTATAAACAAAAAGTATTAACAGTTAATAATAAATTCTTTGTTCACAGATAATGATTGATTTATTATAGAAGGTTTTAAGAAACTTTGAAATAATTTTAAGTGTATTTGAATGAGTAATAGTAAATGACCGTGTTTAATTAAAACATAAACTGTTTTAATAAATTATACGCTTATAGATGAAGTGATGTTGCCTTTACAGCGGTGGGTTGTGCGGTGTGGTGTGTTTGTGTGCGTGTGTGTTCGTATAATACCATTGTGGTGTAAAAATCTGGTGGCAAGTAGTTAAGTTAAATCTGTGTGTGTTGGTAAGTAAATCTGTGTGTGTGTGTAAGTAAATCTGTGTGAGTGTAAGTAAATCTGTGTGAGTGTAAGTAAATCTGTGTGTGAGTGTAAGTGTAAATGTAAGTGTCTATGGCTAAATGTAAGTGTCATAGTGAATGTGTGTAATAAGTATCATAGTTGAATGGTGTATAAGTGTAACGTGGTTCTTCGTGTGTAGTGTGACCACATGTGTATAAGTGTAAATGTAAGTGTCTATGGGTAAATGTAAGTGTCATAGTGAATGTGTGTATAAGTGTCATAGTGAATGTGTGTATAAGTGTAAGTGTGTGTGTGTGTGTGTGTGTGTGTGGTAGTGTTGTGTGTGTGTGTGTGTGGTGTGTGTGTGTGTGTGTGTGTGTGTGTGTGTGGGGGTGTTTGTGGGTTGATGTGTGTGTGGTATGGTGTGTTTCTAAATAATTAATAAACAATAAGAATGAAGTAAAAAACACTAAGAATAATAAAAATAATAAAAATAAAATAATAAAAATAATAAAAATAATAATAAAAATAAATAAAAATAATAATAAAAATAAATAAAAAGTATTAAAACAAAATAAAAAACATAATGTTAATAAATATATGAGTTAAAGCAGTAAAGCAGAAAGTTAAAACAGTAAAGCAGAAAGTTAAAGCAGTAAAGCAGAAGGTTAAAGCAGTAAAGCAGAAAGTTAAAGCAGTAAAACATGAGTTAAAGCAGTAAAGCAGAAAGTTAAAGCAGTAAAGCAGTAAAACAAAGGCATACTAATCCCCTAGGTGTTAGGTAATAACACCTCTATTGTTTTACTGCTTTACTGCTTTAAGGTATGTAAAGTATATGTTTTTAAGAAGATTTCGCCCAATTTTATTAAAATAAAAATGTTTATATAACAGAAACTCTGTGGGTTTTTATTCTTACAAATTACAAAAATAAAAATAAAAAAGTATTAAAACAAAAATAAAAATAGAAATAATAAATAAAAAGTATTAAAACAAAAAAAAAATATAAAAGAAAACATAATGTTAATAAATATATTGAGTTAAGCGTAAAAGGCCAGAGGAGAAGTTAAAACAGTAAAAGCAGAAGTTAAAGCAGTTAAACAATTGAGTAAGCAGTAAAAGCAGAAAGCTTAAAGCAGAAAAACATGAGTTAAAGCGCAGAAAAGCAGAAAGTTAAAGCAGTAAAAGCAGTAAAACAAAGGCATACTAATCCCCTAGGTGTTAGGTAATAAACACCTCTTTTGTTTAACTGCTTTACTGCTTTAAGGTTATATGGCTAAAAAGATATGGTTTTTTAATAAAATTTTCGTTACAATTGTAGTTAAAATGCAATGTTATATATCAGACACTCTGAATTTTTTTCTTCTTACATTACAAATTAAAAATAAAAAAGTATTAAAACAAAAATAAAAATAGAAATAAAAAGTATTATAGATGCTTTATAAAACAAAAATAAAATTGGAAATAATAAATAAAAAGTATTAAAACAAAATAAAAAATATAAAAGAAAACATAATTTTAATAAATATATGAGTTTTGTAAAGCAGTAAAGCAGAGAGTTAAAACAGTAAAGCAGAGAGTTAAACAGTAAAGCAGAGAGTTTAAGCAGTAAAGCAGTGAGAGTTAAAGCAGTAAAGCAGAAGTTAAAGCAGTAAAACATGAGTTTAAGCAGTAAAGCAGAAGTTAAAGCAGTAAAGCAGTAAAACAAAGGCATACTAATCCCCTAGGTGTTTAGCGTAATAACACCTCTTATTGTTGACTGCTTTACTGGCTTTAAGAGGTATGTAAAGTATATTTTGGTTTTTAAAGATG
>JABUQX010047370.1:10000-35000 GCA_015478945.1 Trachelipus rathkii | reverse complement strand
TTGAGACATCTTCAGAGGATTATTTCTTGTAAGCGAATGGAGTCTTTTAATTTGATATATAATAAGTAAATCAAAATGATATTGAGTCTGACGATAGAATACATTAAAATTTATGTTAATGTCTGATCTGCGTGTTTTGATGTAGAAAGCCTCCGCAATTTTAAGTTTCTGGACTTCACACGATCCGTATAATATTGTGAAGTGTTTAAAAATATTACTAATAGTTGATTGACCATGTGCCGTATTAAAATGTTCAAAGATTTTGCTGGGACTGTAGAGATGTTGATATGCCCTGTCCGACAATCTATTATTCGTGTAACCATATATGTCGACATACAGTCTAACTCAGGGCAGTAAAATTGGTACACAACGTGATGGTTGTCGGGCAAGCATCTCTTGTGTTAAAGGAAGATGACAGTTGTTTGGACTTATTGTATAGTCTGACTTTAATTTTTGAGGTGTCTTTAGTTTTGAGGTGAGAGTTCAAAATATTACGAAGACACTTCTCTTCCTTATTGACAAATAGCATTGGAAGTTTAGAAGAAAATTTATCGAATTTTTTTGATTATTTTTACTTTCTTTATTATATAATTTTGTAAGGGGTTTTATTAATTAAATTTTCAACCTGAATATTGTGGATGATCACAGTTAATTAAATTATACTTAAAGAGGCAAATTTCTTGCATCAAAAGTTTTCCAAGGTTGAAAATAGTTGTAATGCTCTGTAAACTAAAATGTTTACGATAGATTCTTTGTAAATAGTCGGTGAATAGGATCCATAGTTCAGTATACAGACCATTATTCAGTGGGTTTGGACATGTATGCCTGTAGATAATGAGCCGTCAGAATTAAAATTTGATTTTGATGTCTAAAAAAAAATAATAGTATTATTGACCTTCGTTTCGCATGTAAATTTTAAGCATATGACAACTCTTGAATTCTCTTGATAAACTGATATCTATGTATATATCTATCTTAAAAATAGTGAGGGAGTCGTCGACATACCTTATGTTAAAATACGGGGTTAAAGTTTTTTGTTCACGAAGGATTTTGTTTTTTCCAGATTGGACATATAGAAGTTAGCAAATGTAGGTCCAAGTGGTGAGCCCCATCGGCACTCCATCAGTGTTTGTAGATATATGTTTTCTTTAAATTAAACGGTGCTTGAGTACAACAAATTAATAAAAGGCTCTCATATGTGTTCTGATATATCTGGTGAGGGTAGGTTATTTGAGTGATACATTCGCTTAATTATTATGTCAATCGTATCAAAAACTGATACATTTGCGAACAAAGACTCTACATCAAGTGAGGCGAATATATTAGTAGCTTCAAGTTTTAAGTTTGATAATTTACATAGTGTTTCATTATTTGATTTAACAATGAAAGAGTTATTAAGATATGGTCGGATAAGGCTGTTCAGATATTGGGCAATTTCGTGTGTAACCGTTCCGCACATAGATATTACAGGTCTCAAAGGTGAATTTTCTGAGTTTTTTGTGTATTTTAGGCAATCCATATAATATATTTATATATATATATATATATATATATATAATATATATATATATATATATATATATATATATATATGTATATATATATATATATATATAATATAATATATATATATTGATAAGTATTATCCCTTGAGGGATAATACTTATCAATAAATAAGAATCTACGAGCATTAGTAGAGGTGTTAATCTATATATATATATATATATATATATATATTAATATTATATATTTATATATATAATATATATATATATATATATTATATATATATATATATATTATATATATATATATATTATATATATAGTATATAATATATATATATATGAAATAAACAAACCATATATATATATATTATTATAATATATTCATAAATTATAAACCAGTTTTTTAATTTTGTCAGAAATTCTTTTGTTTTTATTTCATAAGCAATTCTGTTTTTTTTTTTGCTATTTTTTATTATATTATTATTAAATTTATTTTTTTTTAATTTAATTTTAATTTATTAATTTAATTATTAATTATTATTATTATTATTATTATTATTATTATTATTATTATATTATTATTATTAGTTATTATTATTATTATTATTATAAATTTATGAAACTGAAAGGTATTAAACTGTTGAATTTATACATGGCTGTATAATAAAAATAAAAAATTAATTAGAATTTTAATTACGTTATACATTTGTTTCCCGAAACTTGAGAATTATATTGGATTTGTCATGTGTGCGCCTGCATCTTTATGTCTTTGACGGTACTTTAACCGGATATAGCATTTGGAGATTAGATTCATTGGAAAAGTGGTATATTTTTTTTATTCTCAAAAGCAAACGAAAAAAATATATGTTTTTGCAATAATTAAATGATGTGATGGTATTGTAGCTGGTGCATATAGTGCCTCTATAGTTCGAAAGTTCAAACTTGACCTGGTGAGTCGGAGTCGGAGTCGGATGCTGAGCACATTTGTTTAAGTGGAGTCGGAGTCTGAGTCTGAGTCGAAAATTTTTGTTTAAGTTGAGTCGGAGTCGGAGTCGAAAATCCAAATTTGAATTTAAGGAGTCGGAGTCGGAAGTCGGAGTCGGAGTCGAAAAAATTTATTTTACGACTCCGCGAGCCCTGGTATAAAGCACTTACATTACGATTTAAAGCCGATAAAAAAGGCAAGATGACGATCGGAAAAGGTACAAAAGAGACTGAGGATGACAGCTAATAAAAGAGTTCTTATAAAAAACACTGCTCGCACAATCCCTTTTGGGTTGAGAGGAATCCTCTTTCCCCTTATAGTTATAGAAAGTTCTAGTGTTTCACTAAAAATCAGATTCAAATTAATTTTTTTTAATAAAAAATGTAATTTAATTTCCCTTTTTATTTATAAATCAATAATTTATATTATATTATATTTTTCTATAAGTATATATAATATATATATATATCATATATATATATATATATATATATATATATATATATATATTATAATATATATATATATATATATATATATATATATATATATATATAATAAATATATATATAAGTTGTATGCATTTTTTATAATTGTTTATTTTAATATCTTCTTAATAAAAATTTCTTTCTTTAAACCTTTCATATAATAAAAATAATAATAATAATAATAATAATAATAATAATAATAATAATAATAATAATAATAATAATAATAATAATAATAATAATAATAATAATAATAATAATAATAATAATAATAATATAATAATAATAATAATAATAATAATATAAATAATAATAAAATAATAATAATAATAATAATAATAAAATAATAATAATATAATCAATAAGTAATAATAATAATAATAATAATAATAATTAATAAGTAATAATAATAATAATAATAATAATAATAATAATAATAATAATAATAATAATAATAATAGTAATAATAATACGAATAAGAAAAAACAGGAGTCGGAGGAGTCGGAGGAGTCGGAGGAGTCGGAGCTGGAGTTGGAGGCAGGCTTGCGTTCGGAATCGGATGCGAAGGAGACGCAGAAGGATACGCAGAAGGAGGCGCTGAAGCAGGTGCTGAAGGTAAATGCGGGGCGCGGAACAGGCGTTGGAGGCGAACCGGAGATGGATTCAACGTCGGAGTAGTAGAAGGCTGAGATGGACCCAAGGGTTGAGCTGAAGGCGGCTCAAAATTGAGCTCACTGAGTGAGCTCAATTTTTTCGACGTAATAATAATAATAATAATAATAATAATAATAATAATAATAATAATAATAATAATAATAATAATAATAATAATAATAATAATAATAATAATAATAATAATAATAATAATAATAATAATAATAATAATAAATAAATAAATAAATAATAATAGCGGTAGTCGGTTGATCATTCGAACAGGTGTTCGATTGGCCCGATCTTGCCCTTAGGCCCAACCGAACTCGTTCATTCGGACCCGTCAAAAGGGCGTAGCGACATATTTCAGCTACGCTCTAGGAGGGAAGTACCCCCTTTTATACTAGTGTACAAAAAAATCGTTTATTTTGCTGGCCATGTACTCTTATAGGAACAAGACGAAAAATTTATGGTGTAATCGAGGTAATCGCGCAGAGTGTTCTGTAACTACTGTCTATTGCCTTGGATAGACACTCTAGTTCGAGAGACCACATTCAAAATGAAGTTACTTTTAAGACATTAAGTAAAGAGTCCTTGACCGTTTTGGAACAAATAAACGAGCAAGCAAAAAGATCAAGAAAGGAACTTAATGAAATAGTTGCTAAGAATAGACAGATATTCAACGTACTTATTGATCTTACTTGTCTGCTGGCTAAACAAGAGTTATCTTTTCGTGGACATGAATCTAAAGATTCGTACAACCAAGGGAATTTTAAAGAGTTTTCCTTTGTGATGGTAAAAAATAATGAAGAATTGAAAACCCATTGGGAAAAGATGGGTGGATTTACTGCTGTCAAAAACTATTCAGAACGACATTATCGAGTGCATAGCTATGGAGATGAAGGAAACCATTTGCAACATAATACGTGACTCACCCTTTTTTTCTATCCAGGTCGATGAAATGGACAAAATAAAAATCTTTGAATTTAAAAAAAAAAAAATTTCCCAAATTTGTTTTTTTTTCTTTAATTTGTCGTTGTGTTGATCCTTCGGGTAAAATAAAAGAGCATTTTTTAGGCTTTTACGATATAGGTGAAGACCGTAGTGCAACAGGAATATGTCAAAAACTTGTAGAAATATTAGAACCCTTTGACTTTAAAAATAAGCTCGTTGCACAAACATATGATGGAGCCAGTGTAATGTCTTCTGAGCTAAATGGGCTTCAGGCAAAAATTCGTAGTTTAGCCCCTCAAGCACTTTTTACCCATTGTTTGGCACATCGCTTGAACCTTGTCCTACAGCACAGCTGTCGCAATGTATCAGCCATTAATATTTTCTTTGCAACTTTACAAAGAATACCTTCTTTTTTTCATAAGTCAGCCAAACGAACTGCAGTTTTAGACCGTATAGTGAATAAAAGAATACCAACGCACAGTGAAGTGAGGTGGAATTCGAATTCTAAAATCGTAAATTCTATTTTCAAAGAAAGAACAAGGCTGATTGAAGTGTTTGAAGAACTTATGAAAACTGAAAGTACTAATAGTAATAGCAAAACAATCCGGCAAGCAGAGGCTTACAAGAATAAATTGTGTGAATTTGACTTTGTTTTCTATTTACTTATCTTCAATGACATATTTCTGAAAACTGAAATACTGTATAATGTCCTCCAGAAAAAATCAATAGATATTCAGATGTGCATTGCTAATATATCCATTTGTGAAAGAGCTCTACATGACATGCGAAATGATGATATTTTCCTAAGTTATATGAAGAAAGCTGAGATTGAAACTGGAAAGGGTCCACGTACTATAAGAAATAAAATAGAAAATGATTCTTCTGTGTCTTGTCATTATAAAATGAATTATTATTCTGTCTTAGATAATATTACTACTCAAGTAAATACTCGATTCTCCAACATGTCAGCTTTCAAAAAATTTAAAAAAATATTTCCCAACGATTCTCTGAAGTCGTTAATGGTCACTTACGGAAACTATTTTAATCAAAATATTCTTCGAAACGAGTTGTATATAGTCTATGCAGAAGAAAACAGCAAACTTTTTCGAGATAAAGATGTAGAATCTATTTTGTAAAAATATTGCTGCGAGAATGACTTGTGTAAGAACAACTTACAGCCAAACTTGTTTAGATTTTTTAGTCTCATTGGTACCATTCCAGCAACTACAGCCTCAGTAGAAAGAAGTTTTTCATGCTTAAATCGCATTAAAAGCTGCTCACGAAATACCATAGGACAGGAACGCCTGTCATTCTTGTCTTTACTTTCAATAGAAAAAGAGCTTTTAACGAAGCTATCAAGTGACTCATCATGGCATGAAAAAATAATAGAGAGATTTGCTGCAAGAAAAGAAAGAAAAATTGATCTTCTTTTTAAATAAATGTAAGTAATTTATATATATATATATATATATATATATATATATATATATATATATATATATATATATATATATATATATATATATATATATATATATATATATACATTATAAATTATAAAAATATATATATATATATATATATATATATATATATATATATTTGATTTGCCTACTCAAGAATTTTGACCACGAGCCGCCACTGATATGAAATATAAGAATTGGATATCTTCTCAATTTATATATGTATTAAGATATATATATATATATATAGTATATATTATAATATATAACTATTATATATTTATATATATATATATATATATATATATATATAAAGAAAAAAAAATATTAAATTCGAAATTAAGGTTAAATAATAGTTAAATGATATTAATGCCTGCCTGTGGCTGGGGTCTCTTGCTTGGAGTATGAACTGATATTGCACAAAAAAGTGCGTTGATGGTAGTTGTTGCTTGTAACTACCGCGACAGGTGCGAAGAGGTGTGTAACTGAGCAACCGAATTTTCTACACATCCACGGAAGACTGAAGGTCCGGGTTCACCAATGTACACAACATGATTGAGTACACTACAATATTGGAAGGTTGATTGAAAGTTCCAATAGCAGATATCAACATTTATTGAGGTTGCTAATTTATGGGTCTATGTACACACCTTTCAATATAGGGTCCTTGTCATAGCCGAATCCAATCCGGAATAAAACTTGAACCTCAGGCTGGAAATAAAAAGGAGAAACACCTGTTAGCCTGTGAGGTAATATAACTGCAATGTGATCCATCCTGATGAGAAAATACTAGTAAATTCTCCCCAGGATATATCCAATTGCACTATATTATACACACGTATATAGTACTGTACTCTGGCTGATACTTGTTGGGAGTATCCCAAAGTACAGTATTGGTACTACCACTAGTGCAATACTATAGCCTAACACTGGTTTCTACAATTAGTATAATAAATGATTATTATATTTAGTTATATAATAATAATAATAGTTTTGATTACGTACCCTGGCAAATTTGTGGTTGAGAAGTTGCGTGAATGCACAACTCGTTATACGTAGATCCAGTAAATGAATGCAGCCGAAAATCTAGGTCACGACTCACGACTCAAGGCAATAAAAGTGACCAGGACAAGGAAATGCTCAGAGTTTGTCACACCCCTACAATATATATTTATATATATATATATATATATATATATATATATATATATATATATATATATATATATATATATATATATATATATATATATATATATATATATATATATATTAATTATATATATATATATATAATAATATATATATATATATATATATATATATATATATATTATATATATATATATATATAATATATATATATATATATATATATATATATATATATATATCGTCAGCCTCCCGAAAGCATCATGCATGTAACTAAAAACTATAACAGCTACTGGAAAATAAATAACATTTTATTAATCAGGAGACATTTTTATCCATGAAATTAAAAAAAAAAAACAAAAAAAAAACGCTTTTGAAAAATTTAAAATAGTTAAAAATGTTGAAAAACTTGTATGATATTACCGTTTTCTGAGAATACGAAGAAGCTCGAGTAGTCCGAGTGAGCACGCAAAGGTTCGAAATGTTGATTTTTTTTCTTTTTTAATTAAAGAATATCCCACGGGTAAACAAGAACCATGGATAGAGTCAGGGTTTCTCGGCCTACCGGGGGACGACGGGAGAGACTTCGTCCCCCCTCTGTCCCTCCGTCGGCTCGAACCCCCTAAAAAGGATATAAAAAGAAAAAACCGTAAAATTAAAATACTGTTTGGCAACTCTTGCTCTCGTACTACTGCCGAAATGGAAGGTTAATAAGAAACTTAAATCAGATGATGGAATCATCGTTTATATCAACAAGAAATAATTTTAATTTGTCTGAGGGTTTTTTTTTCCATTTTGATTCTATTCCCAAAAAATTCATAAAAGATAGGAGTGAATCGTTAATATTGAATAAGTAATGAATAAGAAGAAAGACGAGACGCCATCCTATAATTTTCTCTGTAACCTTTTTATACTGTGTTTTTATAGTAATTTTAAAATTGTTAAATTCTTTTTAGAAATCCGTTTTAGTTCTGAGGAGGGGACCGAGCTGTTTTAGGTCCCGAAACGTCAACTATCAGTAATTTTCATTTCATTAAAGTTTTTAAAGTGGTTTTTAATTAATTGTTTTATTTAACTATAGAGTCTGAGTTTTTAAGAAGAGGACTCTCTAATTTTTTTCTTAATATATATTATATTATAATATATATTGATACATATATAATATATATATATATATATATACATATATATATATAATAATAATATAGTATATATATATATATATATATATATATAATATATATATATTTATAATAAATTATCTATATATTTATATATATATATATATATATATATATTGGAGCATAATACTCTATACATGTATGCTACACATGGATTTATTAGCGATGGAGCCAATCTTAGAGGGTGGGAATATGTATGCGACACAAGATTCCCAATAGACAACACGATTGCATAACTTTTTTCAGGACATTACAATCCAACAGATATTTATACAGGTTACAATAGGTGTTCAAAGTGAGCCCCCCAACCATGAAGCATTCACGGCACCTCCGTAAAACAACCATTGTCCCCGACCGACATCCATCTGCTGTTATGTCTACACACGATTGCCGGATTTTTTTTTTTGCAGATTCCAAACGTCATTGACTGGGGTGACGTATAGTCGTATAGGAAATCTTTGATTAAGCCCCAGGCAAAGAAGTCCAATGGTATGAAGTCTGGCGAACGTGGAGGCTAGGCAACAGCACCTTTCCGACCTATCCATCGTGAAGGGTAGTTAGTATCTAACCAGGCGCATGTGTCTCTTGTAAAGTGAGCTGGGTAACCATCCAACTGAAACCACATGTGACGTAGATTTGACACGGGTATATCCTCAAGGAGCACCACTCCGAACCCATTTTGGAAGAATGGAAAGTAGTTCTAGCCATTCAGGCGGTCAGGTAGAAAATAGGGGATGAGGAGATTGTAACCCAACAATCCCAGCCACACATTACATTTAAAATCCTGCTGGTAATGGTGTTCCCTGGTTACATGAGGATTCTCTTGCGCCCACACGTGATTGTTCCCCTTGTTGTGAGTGTCACGTCTACTGAAAAAGATTTACTCTCTTTTTATTTATATTTTATATAAACTGATATAATTTAGAAATTATTGTTTGTAAAATGAAATAATTGAATATATTTTCATTTGTTTTAGTAAAGAGATCTATAAATTTTAGTAAAAAAACTATTTTTTGGTGTAATTTTTTTTTTATTGTTCCAAGATTTTTAAGCCGTTTCAAAAAATATATTTTTAAAAAAATAATTCTTTTAAAATTTCACTCTTATTTTATAAAACACTCCAAATAAAATTGTTATTATTAATTTCTGACAACCATGGCTGAGCAACTAATTTAGCTATGGCTTTGTAGTTATGGTAACCATAGGTACGTTGCTGTCTACGTCAAAATCTTGAATCTATAAATTCCTAAACTTTAAAATTTCAAACTACACGTCTTTCAAATTAGGACGGTTCGTAGTTTTAATGTCCGTAGGATGACTATAGCTGTTGTACCATGGGATTGTGTCCAAATAAAATCGCCATTTATTTGTATTGTCATTGTGTTGGAATTTATAGTTTGCTTTTAAATCTAGATGTCCGATGAACTTTTTTGATTGGAGTTGTTGGGCGTCCTAAATATTTCATTGTTCTTATATTCAAAGCATATTTTCGTTTTTATAACATATTATTGTTATTATTATTTAATATTTATTTACTTATGTGGTCTTGGGTTCCCTGGAATAGGCATTGCCTACATGGTCATACTCTTAATAGAGGAATTTGCGGAGCAAGACTTCAGTCAAACTAAATATGTTCATGTACAACCTACACTGCACCCTAAGGCTTGTCAATATCCTTAAGAAATACCAATATATACGCCACTAATCCACTATTACCAAAAGCAAAAACTATACCTAAGGTATATGCTAACCTCACTACATGCTTTAATAAGTTTTGGTAGGCTAATTGTGGATAAAGTAATAGTAGTGCAGAAGAGTGTCATCCCTGATTTTTATAAAAATCACAGGAAATAGTCTACTCTAAAAAAAAAAATTTTTTTTCTTGAAAATCATAGGTCTATAGTAGGTTATAAGCACACAAATAAATAATGTAATTCTAATAATAATTAAATTATATATATATATATATATATATATATATATATATATATATATATATATATATATATATATATATATATATATATATATATATATATATATATATATATATGGTAATTATTTCCAATAACTGCCTCTAAACAGATTTTTTATAAAAATCACAGCATAGACTCTAAAAAAAATAGTAATGAATGAAATAAAAAAAATTATTTTTGCTCGACATCTTTAGGAAAAAAAAGTTTCAAGCATCAAAGTTGTTAAAAATCACATAGACTTTTCAATATTGATCGATCCAGGTTAGGTCCCATTTCAGGCCCTCTAAGTCAGGTTATGATAAGTTTTGTTAGGTATACACAGAGAAAATCTATGTAGAATTACCAATCTTATCATCACAACTGAACTAAGCCGCGCCCTAAAACCGAGCACGACAGCCCAACTTGAATTTTATTTATTACACAACGCAATTCAACTGGCGAACTCTTTAACACTTTCAGAGGCTGTAACTTTTTTTCCTAAAGCCCAGCTCAGAAGCCTTTTGGGTTTTCATAATTCTTCATTATTATTTTTTTAGAGTAATATATCCTGTGATTTTCAAAAAAAAAAAAATTTCGTTTTTTTTTTAATAACAAATCCTATAGGGTTTTTTACAACTTTGGAGAGTTTGTAACTTTTTTTCCTAAAAGACCGACAAATAATTAATTTTTTTTTTATTCTTCATTACTATTTTTTTAGAGTCTATGCTGTGATTTTTATAAAAATCTGTTAAGAGGCAGTTATTGGAAATAATTACCATATATATATATATATATAGGTATATATATATATATATATATATATATAAATATATTATAATATTATATATATATATATATATATATATATAATATATTATATATATATATATAGTGTCAAGAGTTATGAATTGGGATACTTTAAGCAAAACTTGTCTTCCTCCTTTTCCATATGTGTATAAATTTAGACAGATATTTACAGAGATTTGCAAAAGAAAATTTGCCATAAGAAAAATTGCGCCACAGATAATATTCTATAATGGACAAAACAAGTTATATAGACTTTTTAGATTTTTTTCCTGAAAATCATAGGTCTATCGTAGGTCATAAGCAACACAAATAAATAATAAATATATATAATTCTTTAATAATAATTAAATTAAAGTTTAAGTGAACTCATTTAAACTTTCCTTGATGGGGTGAGGAACACCATGTGGGGATGAATTGAGACATCTCTTGGAATTTATATATTGTGTATATAGCGTCGGGCGGGGTGACCGGGCACATCGCCTCTATTAGGAGGTGATATCAGTCCACTCTATAAAATACAAAAAAATATATTTATTCGCTCAATTTAATAGCACACGCCGTACGTCACTCACAACCGTCTTTACATTTTAGACATCATCCTTTAATTCTACGAAAGTTTTTAATATCTCTTTACAAAATGTTAGAAAATTAACGGCGTACCACAATCGTCCCTTTAAACTAGACATAATCACTCTTTGAAACAATGTGAGTGTCTCTTTTAACCGCTCTTCGTTATACCACATCCGAAACCTTGCGGATCGACTTCCTCTAATTATCTTTTTTCCCAGTGGATACACACTCGCGTCATGTTATCCGCCCTTAGCCTATTTAAACCATCGGCAAAGCTAAATTCATTTACTCAAATAGATATTACGCTGGCAAAAAAAACCGGGCATAATTGAGCTCCGATCACCAACACCACCTCAAACACATTCGCAACTCGCGGCGGGGTGACCTCGGACCCCATTGTTCTATCTCTACTATTTTAAGCTATTATATTGAACATTTTTAATTCGTATAATTAATTTAAATATACATAACAATTCACCTCATATATTCCACGCCTGAAACATATACTCTTAAAACTCAATCGAAATTCTCTACCTAAAAACAAGCATCTCACAAAAGCCTCGTCACACTTCATTTGAGACACGCCCAGAGCGGTGCACACACCTTCGGCACACCTTATCTCTCCTACTTCACTTATATCATTATTTATACATATATATCACGACTTCTCTTACTTCACTTCATTATGACATCTCTTAATATCGATACAATAATTACTTATCACTCATCAAAGATAACACAATTACACATAACCAAACAACTTCGCAAATCTAATCAAGCATAAACACCAACACATCAATCTTACACGATGGGCTCCGAAGACTCACCACACACATCAACTGGTGTCACCCGCTTCACCAATCACAACGGTCAGGCTGCTCCAGCGTATCATTCCCCCCCCCACAATACTTTAAATACAACACTTCTCATTCATTCAGATCTAACTTCATTCATCTTCTCTTCTGCTGCATGTTAATGACCAGCACACTATAGGCCGCACACAGTCCGATTTAACAACACACAAAAAAAAAATCTCACACAAGTGAATTAGGACGGAGAGTCGGGAGCCAAGTCTATGCATAGCGCTGGTCCGAGTTCACCCGCCGACACCCACCGCTGTACATAATCTTCGGATTTCTTTCGCTTCTTGTTTCGTTCTCATAACCTTTCAACCGTCTCTTTTTCCTCTTTTTTTTTTTTGTTCAGACTTCTAGAACGTCCACCAACAAGGAGTGTCAGGGATGTGCAGTGATAGTTTTATTTGTTTGTGTTTTTTTTATATTTTATAAATTAAGTCAGTTATTTTTTTTGTTTATTTATCAGTTGTCTTTTTTTAGTAAGATAAAGAGACAATAGAGACTTTATAGTTTTTTTCGAACTTATTGTTATTTTCAAAAGTGGCAAACAGCACGCTGGCTCAGAACTGCAGAGCACGTTCTCTCCACTTTAATCCTGAACGACCTTACCCGTGTCGACACGAGTAAATACCTATCACACACATTATTTACTATTTAATTATTATTATTTTACATTATTGTATTATTCTATCATTATTTATTATTTATTATTATTGTTAAATTTTTTATTATTATTTATTATTATTTTTATGATCGATTGAAGGATGGATGTCTTGTTCTTTTTAGTTTGAATTCCTGGTCTGAGAAGTTCGGAAGTTTCAAAGTTCCTTTGGCTCAGTTATCCGTTGTTTGCTTCAGCCAGCGATTGATTTCCATTTGGATGAAGTAAGTATAAATGTTAGTTTATTGTTGTGATTTTTTTTTCTGTTTGAATGCTGAATTTGGTTATATATAGTTGTTTTTTCTCTTTTAGTCTGAAGTAGCCGATTTGAGTGTTGCTGTGTTGGGTTGAATTCAGATTGGTTTGAAGAGTGTAAAGGGACGAGAAAAAAAACTGGGTCAACCACCCAGGTAAGCACACACACACCTCCACCACCACCGCAGTGGTCGGCGGCATATCATATCTTCTTATTACTATTTTTTTCATTTAGCTACTTATTTAATATTTTAATTATTATAATTTATTAGTTATAAAGGTTTTTCTGTTAATTTAATTTATATAACTTCATTTACAATATATTTCATTTTTTAATATAGTCATTAATTTAAATTATAATTAATTCATTATCACTATTATCTATTATTATTTATCATATATCATCATTATTATCCACATTCCCTCATTATTTATTTACACTTCACAATCTCTACTCTCCATTATTATTATTATCCATTATATTATTACTATCATCTCATCTACTTCATTCATCTTTATTATTTTCTCATTACTTACTAATTACATAAATCATTACTTCACTCTCACCTATTATTCCCTCTCATCCAATCTTCGTGTTATTTCTCCATTTTTCTTTATTACAAAGTTCATCTTTATTACATTAATTCACTATCCATCTTTCACTTCACTTACTCTATCTTTATTATATCCTCTTCTTAGTCTTTGATTGCTCGAATGCGAAGTTTTTTATCTATTTCGATTTTATACATCTCTTGGAGATTCGCTCTTGCAGACTTCTCACACTCTTACATACCGAATAATCACAGCATCTCGCATCATACAGCGCCGACAAGCAAAGCATAACTCTGCGAACTATTTCTTTCTTCTCGACTAAGAACCAAGACAACACAGCTTACAAGTACAGCATCATAAAGAGCACGAGTTACGCAATTACCAGTAAAAGGAACCGGAAACTGATACCGAGCAGGAATTCATTATGACGATTTGTATGACGAAACGGCACATCTATAGAGCGAGTCAATATCGCTCTGAAATGCGGATACACAACCGTCAGACACTTGAATAGATACGAGAAACGAGAGCATCATCTGGAAGAATTCTGCGTGCATAAAGATACTTCAGGCATGTATTCATTGAAGAACAGCAAACAGTACCAGACACATAGTATATTGCCGACCACACTTTGATTGAACTACTCGTCTGAGAAGGGAGTATTATACGCGAGAACTCCGGAATCGTACCGGAAAATTAAGGATATTTGGAGAATTGCACGAATTATTTTTTTTCTAGTATTAAGAATATCTATTTTAGGTTTAAGGTTGAAGATATTAATGAATATCTGCAGTATTCATTAATATCTGATAAAAATAACGGTTCACTTTGCCGTACTTAAGGGGGTTGCGATTTCCCTTGGTGTGGTGGTGCAGGTATTGCGATTTCGGTGCGGGGTTGCGGTTACCATTTACCTTGTAGTGGTGGTAGTATATTTTCGAATCGGTTACGGTATCGGTTACGGGTGCTTACACTAGCGGTTCACCTTGCCGTGGTGATTATTTTTAATAAATTTTTGTGTTGTTTGTGTGTTTTGAGTTTGATTTTTTTTCCTGAGTTTTATTGTGTTTATTTATTATTGTTTGTTTTGTTCTCTGGTTTTCTCTTTACACAACCACAAGGACCCACGACAACCTAAAGCCCCAGCATAGGTTGTGGCCCCACTCAAACACTACCGAAACAAACCCATCACTTTCTCGCCGCAACCACAGATGGCGCACGATCTGGACAGGAAAGACACCACGAAGAGAGACATAGACGATAGCACCCGCTAACGAATGACTCAAGACTGACGGAGTGAGATTTGCGGATTCCGAGCAAAGTAGACAGGAACTCAGCAACAGCATCAGGAAGAAAGCATAAAAAGGAGAAGAGGGATTAATTGATAGACTGAGAGAGATGGAAGAAGGAATGCAGGAGAGAGAAAAACAAATGGAGATGAGAATGGAAGCAAGAATGGATGATATACTGAATAAGAGGTTTGCAAAAGAGATTGGAACGAAAGGGACGCGAAAGAGAGTAACCTCTACTCCGAAGATAGTAGATTTACAGAAGGGAGAGAGCCTTTTGGAAGAGGAAAAGATTGTAAGTGATGTGGATGAGAAGGATATGGATAAAGAGAAAATGAAAGAAGATAAAAATAGAAAGAAGAAGGAGAAAGAAGAAAAGAAAAAAGAGAAGAAGGATCAGAAGAAGAAGAAGACGTCAAAGAATAGAAGACATGAAAGAAGAGTGATAACAAAAGGTAAGAGTATAGATTCTTTATATAGTAGTGTGAATGAGGAACTGAATGAGATTGATGATGAGGATACCACTTCGGAAGACTCTTCGCGAGATGATGTTCAAGTTGCGCAGAGTGTCCTTATTAGGGATATTCCGAAGATCAATAAATATAATGTGTATGGAACTAAGGATGTGTGTGAATTTTTTAGAGAGTATGAGAGTTACTGTAAGAAGAAATTTGATGAAAATAAGGTGTTTTGGGTTAAAGAGTTAGGTGAGTTTTTGGAAGGAAGAATGTTTGATTTTTACAAGGCTATTGTGAGTGTGGGTGAGCCGAAGTATGAAGTGGTAAAAGAAAGAATGTTGGAACAGGTTGAAAGAGTTAAGGGAGGTGTAAAGTATAGACGTGTGAATGACTTTGATAAGGCTAGGAGAGGAAAGAATGAAAGATTGGATAATTATGCGCATAGGTTGGAAACATTGGCTCGAGTGAAGTTTGGGGATGAGGGGATAAATGAAAACAAAATGTTGATGAAGAAATTCCTGGAGACGATCTCTCCTCCAGTGGCGGAGTTTATAAATGCGAGGCGTAAAGAGAAAATGAGGTGGAGTAGGGAACGATTGCAGTGGAGGGATGTGTTAGAGATAGTAGAAGATCGTGAGTTTGAAAAGAATGAAAGAGATAAAGAGGAGTATGAGAGGCATGATGTATACAGTGGTAGGGGAATGAATGAAAGGGCTTCACCAGTGCCACAGTATAAGTCTTATAGGGATGCTCTTAGGGCCAATCCTTATGAAGTTATGGTTAAGTTTTTAGAAGATTTCTATGGGGGTGAAAATGAAAGACAGGTGAATGCAGGAGGTACGAATGCAATGAGTGCAAGTAGAACACCAGTTGGTAATACGAACATGAGAGAGAATGTTGGATACAATCAAGGGAATGTGAGAGAGAATATGAATAGGACATGGAACAGAGAGAATGCAGGGGGTATGGATGTGAAGTGTTTTAGGTGTGGTAAGATGGGGCATTTGATTTCAGAATGTAGATGGGCAAATGGTGCGTGTTTTAGTTGTGGGCAAGTGGGACATATGGCTATGAATTGCACAGACCCTCAACGGGCTGGATGTAGGAGATGTGGAGGGATAGATCATTGGGTAAGAGATTGTCAGCAAGGTGTGAATGTAAGGAAGACTGTATGCGGGAATTGTGGGACTGAGGGTCATTTTTCGAGGATGTGTAGGTTCCCTAGAAATACCTGTACGTTATGTGGGAAGGTAGGGCACGTGGCTGGTAGGTGTTGGGGAGTAAGACAACCTGGGATGATGCAAATGAATCAAAATGTAGTTGCTGGTGGTGGTGGTAATGCGGTTAATGGAAATGTTGTTGGTAATGGTTCAGCTGTAGGTGGTACTAGAAATGTAAGTGTGAATGAAGTAGTAGGTATGAATAATCAGGTAAGGGGAACTGGTCCGGGAAACGAGACAGTGTAGGGTTTACAGCTGGTGGATCCTTAAGTGGTGGAAAGGGGCTGAGTGTTGCTAGGGAAGGGATTGTAAGTGCGGATGTATTTTCGGCTGGTCCGGTAGATGAGTGCATGACTATTAAGGTTTATTGCGGAGGAATTGGAGTGAGAGCTTTGATTGATACTGGGTGTATGGTCAGTGTAGTGTATAAAAGTGCGTATGATAGGATGAATATACGGGAAGATCAGAAAGAGTCTGGAAAAGGGAATATTAAGGGGATTAGTAATATGGTAATACCGGTCGTTACAAAATTTAGGGAGAGTGTTAAGATTGGAGGTATAAGTATGGAAGAAGGTGAGTTCTATGTTATTGATAGTAAGAATGAGAAGTATGATCTGTTGTTAGGGTATAAGTTTTTAAGTATGAATGGGATGATTATCCATCCTGATCGTATGATGATAGAGAAAAAGGTGAATAAGGATGGGAAATGTCAGATGTATGTGAATAAGGTAGGGGATGTAAAGGTGAAATTGGTAAAAGGTGTGGAAGTGTTTGCTATGGAAGATATGTCTTTGAAAGCGGATGGTGTGGTAAGTGTAAAGGTAGGTTGGAATGCGAATGTAGGTGTGGATGTCGACCAGAATAGCATGTTTCTGGTGGATGGTTACGATGCGAAGTATAGAGTGAAAAGGGTTGCACATGTATTTGATGGTATATTAGATATGGACAATCCTAGAGTATGTATGCAAAAGGTGGGAATGAATACTCTAGACTATGGAACAATCACCTCAGAGTATGTCAATGTCAAAAGGTGCTGATGACTGAAAAAGAAGAGAGTAGAGACGGAATAACAGGGTTGGTTGTGTGCTTGGTAGTAGTTGTATTCTGCTTTTGAATTATAGGCGAACTTCGAAACGAGAGAGAGACAATGTGATGTACTCTATTAGCGTGGTTGATATTGAGAGGAAGATTGCTGTGCATGATCACACCAGAGATGGTTGAGAAATACAAGTTTGCCTGAAAGGTTTTTGAATGAAGTTAAGGAGACAAAAGATTGTACGAATGTTGTGGGAAAGGAGGAAAGTGCTAAGCAAAAAGCGATGAGGATTTTGGGAAGGCGCAGTTGCCTGAATTCCGTATTGTGTTATCGGAAGATACCCCCATATACCAGCGACCTCGTCACTTTCCTCCCCCAGTTGCGAATGAGATTGAAGAGCAGTGTGAAGAGTTGGAGCGAATCGGTCGGTGTTTTGGAAGAGAGTGTGAGTCCATGGAATAGTCCGATTGTGCCTGTGAGAAAGCCTGATGGACGATTGAGGTTATGTATTGATTATCGTAAGGTTAATGAAAAGACTGTGAAAGATAGGTTTCCTATGTGTGTAGTGTCAGAATGTGTGTATAGTATGCATGGGATGAAAGTCTTTACGAAAATGGATCTGGTGCGTGGATATTATCAGATGCCAGTGGAAGAGGATAGTAGGTGTGTGACTGCTTTTTCGACTGCTAAGCGGCATTATCAGTTTCGGAATTTGAGCTTTGGGTTGGCCAATGCTCCGGCAGCTTTTCAGAGGGCGATGAATGTGGTTATGAATGATTTTCCTAGTAAGAATGTGATGGTGTTTATAGATGATATATTAGTGATGACTGAGACTTTCTCTGAGCATTTGAAGGTTAGTGAATGATGTGTTGAAAAAGTTGGAGGATGTAGGTATAAAAGTGAAAGTTGAGAAATGTGAATGGTTTGCGGATGAGGTTGAATTTTTGGGACACAAGGTAAGTGCAACTGGGTTAAAGAAAGCAGAGAAGTTTGTTGAAAAAGTTAGGAATTTTCCTAGACCTAGGAATGTTAGAGAGCTGAGAGGATTTTTTAGTTTGGATAGAAGTTCTGGAAGGAAGTTTAATGAAAGATGTTCTGGTGTGAATGACAACTTTGACTGAATGGAAACTGGTGAAAACACAGAAGAAGTAGATTGTGAAATGGATGACAGTAAATGAATGAAAGCATTTTGAGAAGTTGAAGGCTGAGTCGCGACATACGATGTAGAGTTTGGCATACCTGATTCAGTGAGGATGCTAAGCACTAAGAAGTGGTCATAGCCGATGCACGTCGCGTATTCGCTATGGGGGTTGTTTGTGAGAGAGGTGTAGCTGACGGCGACATTGACACAGAAACGAGATGATATGCATATGTTTCGAAAGCGTTTAGTATGAGGAGCGAAAAGTAATACCATACGATTGAAAGAGAGAGTTGGCTGCCTTTGTAGTGTTCATTTTTGAATCGACTTGCGTCCAGTTTTTGTGACGACTGTATTAAGTTTGTGGTGGCGAACCGGCAACCACCAACACCTATGTATTTGCAGAGAATCGAGGACAGTTGATACGATGGACCTTGCGAGAAACTTGGACAGATTATGAGTGGATCTCTCTGATTATGTGGTTGAAATATATCCCGGTGAAAGGATGAGATCTGAGCAGACACTTGGAAATGTCTGAATGCCAGGGAGTGAGAGAATGAGTGAAACGTTGGTGATTGATCCTGAGTATTTGCCTAAGGGGTTAATGAAAGGGAAAGAAAGTAGAGGTGGAGGTGATTCTATGTTCGAGAGTGTGTTGTATGGTTTACAGGATCTAGCCAAGGATGGGTTGGTTTTGAGAGTGCCTGAGAGTATAGAAGAATTGCGGAGGGAGGTTATGACTGAGGTGTGCAAGAAACCTGATCAGATAGGAGTTAAGAAGGTCGAACAGTGATGTAGAGAGTTTAAAGACTATGTTACATATGGCAGGCTCTGTGATTCCGTTGCAGACGAGTGCTCTGGCATATGTACTGTGGAGTAATCAATAGTATACTACTAAAGTAGTTAGTGTGGGTGTGCATTATGGCAGGGAACGACCGCTAATTTATAGGATGATGGGATTGATGAATAAGTGGTAGGTGAGCTGCATATTTACAGTGTTTAGCAGTGGCGGTGGCATTTACTACTCTGGGTGATAGAGAAAAAGAGTTATGATAGGAAGTATGTTTTAGAAAAAGGGAGTAGAAGATTGTGTAATTGTGGATGACGAGGCTGTGAACAATGGAGTTTAATGTCCTGGGGAAAATTGGAAGAGGTAGTGTAATTGTGAAAATGGGATGATGGTGGTAGACTGGCAGTGAAACAGTGCCAGGTACGCATCGCGTAAGCCGTCACCTATTGTGGGTTGCACATCTGACACTCACCCGGAGTCTGCAGATTTTATTCTCGCGTCGAACTCGCCAGACTCAGTAAAGACGTCACGAGAGCTTGAAGACAAATGACAGCTGGCAGCACCTATACTACCGGATGCGAATACAAGTGAGTACAAGCAATAAACCAGGATCTCGGGCGCAGGAGAATTAGTAGCTTTGGCGAAAGAGGTTTTCTATTAAAGTAGAGACATACGGTCATGTATGCAGCAGAGTTGCGACATAGGTTTCGCTATGATAGTCCTACTGATAAAGAACTAAATGCCGATAATATTACATATTGTTAGTTTGGGATAAATTTTCTTAAGAATGATCGAAGGTTGTCAGTAGAACCACATAGGAAACACCTGAAAGAATATGTGAAAGCGAACTCGCGGATAGGCTCTACCGCCACATATCACTAAGGGACGGTTACATCGCACATCCCGACAATTCAGTAGGAAATGGTAAAGATGCGTCGTGGGTGACTCCGAGCGAAATCCCACTAGATTGTATATGGGGATCATTCCGAGAGTGAATGCCAAGAGGACTGCGCTCCTATGCGATCTGCTGAGCCTGAGCAACACACTCGTACTCTTTGCTCGACACTACACGAGCAGTACTGCTCGTAAGCATGGGAACCAGTTGATAGAACGATTTTAAAGGTGTTTGGCGAAAAAGTTTTGTTGTGTGTGAGAATGTGGTGTATTATATTAGGAAAGTACCGAGAGGAAGATTTGGTATGTAACCAGCTCGCTTCTTTCTGTGGTCTGAGGCGCACGATAGCGATAGCGCCATTTCTACAAGTGACTCTACATCCAGCACGATCACTGACACCATGGGAAACCCGCCGTTTATCATCGATGGGATCGCTATGACACGAGCACGCAGCTCGCGTTAACCCTTTGGTTGCGATAAAGATCAGCCCTGAACACAGGATGTGGCCGCACTACTTGTCGCCGAGCATGATAAGACACAGCGAGCTATCAGAGATGTTATTAAAAACCTCCGCATCGACTGTTCGCACGCTGGTGTAGACGATCACATCTATCTCTGCAGTTCAGTAGAGTGATTGACCACTGTTGATTTCTTTGACACCCCCGTGACTAGCATGTGGGATACATGGTAGGAATGGTAAGTGATGAGTAGCCTCATAAGTACGTCAAGTTTTGCGTATCCAAGTGCCCTGCTCGCACACCAACGCAATAAAGACTTAGTCACGACAGACATAGTAGCCACGGTAGTCGAGAGATCAGATTTCTGTTGCCCCACACGCATCGCTGCCTCGCTATAGTATCACCCGACCCAGCAGACATGTTGACCGCCATGGACTATGGACCCGGCAGTTTGTGCGGACACGGCGTACTCGCAGCAGACTGCTATGAGTGATTGGGCGAGCACTACTGAAACATGTGCCGAGAATACTCGTATACTGCCTAGTTAATCAGCAATGGTTTTGGCTGGAAAGAACAGTACGACGCCCTTGCACGCTGAGATGTTCACGAATCCGAGTCGCAGCTAGCACAGCAGAGCACACTAGCAATGAGGACTTATCTCGACGATAGGCAAAAGTAGATAATAGTGGGCACATACACTATATCCGACTGTGTAATGGGCTACATACACCCATACCTGGTCATGACTCTTCCATGTATGTATGAACTCGATGATTTTGAGAATGTTTGTTAAAACCTAATGGACTTAGGGTTCGACCTGAGTCGATAGGGAATGGTTATGCGCGAGAAAAGGCGAGTACTGCGCTACTTGCAAGTTTTGGAAGCTAGGAGGATAAGGTTTTGAAAGAGGTGATTGAAAAGGGCCGTTTGAATGTGAGTAAGATGATGAGAGAAAAGTTTGAAGGGCCTTTTGTCGTGAAAAGAGTGATGTCGAATGGAGTTAGTTATGTTCTTGAGAATGAGACAGATGGTAGAGTGAGTGAGTTTAGAGCACATCAGATGCAGTTGAGGCCGTGGAGGGAGCCACCTGGATATTTGAAGGCTCACCCAGTGTATAAGTTTTGGATGAATGACACTGGAATGGATGAGAATGTAGAAGGAGTGAATGATTTGTGGTTACAAGGTAAAGAGTTGGTTTTAATAGAAAAACGTAGGAAGAAGAAACGTAAGAAAGAAAATAAAGTTGGTAAGGTTGACAGACTAAAAGGATTGTTTGATGAGGATGATGAGAGTGAGAATTATTTTTCAGGGTTTTGGTGGGATAGTGGAAATGGTGTGCAGAGTTTGAATCAGACCTATACGTTATGTAAGTTTCCGTTGGATGAGAGTGAAAGTGTGTTAGCAGGATTAAGAGATGTTAGGGATAGGAGTGTGAATATGAGAGTGGAAGATGCAAGTAAATTTTGTGTGGAACTGGATGAAGTGGTGAATGAAATAAAAGCGAATGCACGAGTAAGAGAGATTGATAAAGAAATTGCTAATATGTCAGAGAAGTTACTTAGATTTGAAGGTGTAAATGAAATAGTAGAAGTTGAAGATGTGATTGTTGATGGGAATGAGAATGGTAATAGGGTCCAGGTAGAAGGTACAAGAAGACCTTGTACTAGGAGTAGAGGCAGAGTGGAAGAGTATGATTGGATTATGAAAAAAGGATTGTAGAATGTAAGGACGATTGAATGAAGTTGGTGGCGTTCTAATTATGAGACAAACTTAGGTGGGAGGGATGTAGTAATTTGGATTTTTGTTTGTCTTGTCTCATAATTTACCGTTTTTTTTCTTTTTTTTTAGGGTTGCTTCTAGAACGTCCACCAACAAGGAGTGTCAGGGATGTGCAGTGATAGTTTTATTTGTTTGTGTTTTTTTTATATTTTATATAAATTAGTGATTTTTTTGTTTATTTATTATTTATCAGTTGTCTTTTTTTTAGTAAGATAACGAGACTATAGACTTTTCGCAGTTTTTTTCGAACTTATTGTTATTTTCAAAAGCAACAAGAAAGAAAGTCGACGTTTCACTTTTCTGACGATTCACGTGTAGCAGGTAATTATAACATTATTTACTATTATTATTATTATTATCATTATTTATTATTCGGTTATTATTGTTATTAAATTTTTTATTATTATTTATTATTATTTTTATGATCGATTGAAGGATGGATGTCTTGTTCTTTTTAGTTTGAATTCCTGGTCTGAGAAGTTCGGAAGTTTCAAAGTTCCTTTGGCTCAGTTATCCGTTGTTTGCTTCAGCCAGCGATTGATTTCCATTTGGATGAAGTAAGTATAAATGTTAGTTTATTGTTGTGATTTTTTTTTCTGTTTGAATGCTGAATTTGGTTATATATAGTTGTTTTTTCTCTTTTAGTCTGAAGTAGCCGATTTGAGTGTTGCTGTGTTGGGTTGAATTCAGATTGGTTTGAAGAGTGTAAAGGGACGAAAAAAAAACTGGGTCAACCACCCAGGTAAGCACCCTGCAGTGGTGGGGTTATATTTTTTATTATATTTTTTTCATTTAGCTACTTATTTAATATTTTAATTCATTATAATTATTAGTTATTAAAGGCATTTTTTTCTGTTATTTAATTTATGAAATTCATTTACAATATATTTCATTTTTTAATATAGTCATTAATTTAATTCATATTATTATTATTATTATTATTATTATTATTATTATTATTATTATTATTATTATTATTATTATCCTTCATATTATTATTATTAATATTATTATTATTATTATTATTATCCTTATTATTATTATTATTATATTATTATTATTATTATTATTATTATTATTATTATCATTATTATTAATATTATTATTATTATCATTATTATTATTATTATTATTATTATTATTATTATTATTATTTTTTTGTTTTGATTGCTCTGATGCGATGTTTTTTTTATCTATTCCGCAGTTTTTTTTTGGAGCTTGTCTTGCAGACTTTCAAATCTTCTGGAATAATACAGAATTGATATAAAAGGGGAAAGAAAAGATAATTGGAATATTTTTTTTTGAACTAAGAAAAGAAAAGCTTAAAGTAGAATAGAGCGAGTTAGAATTACCAGTAAAGGAAACCCGGAAATGATAGAAAGAGGATTCTTTGAGATTTGTATGGAAAGGAGAATTTAGAAGGCGTATTGTTGGAAACTGAGGATACACAAGTAGAACTTGATAGAATAGAGAAGGAGTTTGGAGAATTGCGTGTAAAGTTTAGGAGTATTTTGAAGAACAGAACAGTAGACTAGATTTTGGAAATTTGATTGAATTGTTGAGAAGGAGTATTATTGGAGAACTGAGAATTGTAGGAAAATTAAGGAATATTTGGAGAATTGCACGAATTATTTTTTTTCTAGTATTAAGAATATCTATTTTAGGTTTAAGGTTGAAGATATTAATGAATATCTGCAGTATTCATTAATATCTGATAAAAATAACGGTTCACTTTGCCGTACTTAAGGGGGTTGCGATTTCCCTTGGTGTGGTGGTGCAGGTATTGCGATTTCGGTGCGGGGTTGCGGTTACCATTTACCTTGTAGTGGTGGTAGTATATTTTCGAATCGTGTCGGCTTACCTTGTAGTGGTGAAGGGGTGCTTACACTAGCGGTTCA
>JABUQX010047370.1:0-5000 GCA_015478945.1 Trachelipus rathkii | reverse complement strand
TCTATCTTTGAGAGGCGATGTTGGTGCTTTATCTCTCTCAATCCTATAGGCACCGCAGCGGCAAGTGCTCGAGGGAACCTTCACTCGCGTACCACGACCTTTACGACGCCTTCGTAGCCCAATAGGTGCTGTATCTGCGCCACGAGTTTGTGGTTGACATTTGGTAACTCCAGGCTAGTTTGCTGTGGTGCTTCCTTCTTTCCCACCACCTCCGTTTTGTGGAATTCACTTCCATCTTCTGTATTTCCTACTGAATTTAATCCCCTCACTTTAAAGCCTGCGTCTGTGCTCATTTCTGGCGTAATTTTGCGCTAGAGGGTGAACTTTTGAGATAATACACCCCCTTCCTTGCAATTAGGGCTCGCCCGTGAGTTGGCTGGTGATCACTGTAAAAAAAAAATCCTTGAAAGGCCGATATGTGGCAAATGAACTGAATCTCCTATTCCCCCCCATCCAAAACACATTCAGATTATCCAGAAAATCGTACTCTTTTCAACATTACCCTCAGATGAATCATATGTCGCAACCACACAAAATACAAATTTGGACCTTTTCAAACTTAAATTTAACCTTTTAGACTTCTAGTTACTCACATACACAAAATCTACCATAGCTCTCTATCCCACAACTCACTCATCAGAATTGCAAATGCTTCTATCCCCCCTCTCCTTCCTTTCCACAGCAGCACATACACATTTCACCCCACACCACTAATTTTTACTGTTTCTTTTTTATCTTTGTTTCAGTCACAGCTAGAAATCAAATTTGGCCCTTTCTAAATACATCCATCACGTCTCTCCTCTTCTCCTCCAACATTTATTCCTCTGAAATTTCATATACAGATACGATTCAATACATTTTCGCCGAAGGATAGAAGGGCGCTTACTGCGATCAAGACCACCTTCTCCGAGGCACGCATTAGCATTCATGGCACAAGATGCCTGGTAACGGGTACTGCCAAACCATCTACCAAGGTCCATTTATTCGCCTTCTACGATACGCAGGACATACGAGTGGGCAATTTTTTTCCCTACACGTATGGATATAAGGGATGGGGATGCCCTGTTTAAGATGTTGTCTAGAAAAGGGGTGTGGATATACAGTATGTGGTAATGCTGATTATGTTGTCTGAGGATTAGTGTGGATAATAACGCATAACAGAAGGCGAACTATTAGGGCCTGGAATGTCATACATACCATTAAGAAAAATGGGTATATATATATTTTAATTGAATATATATTATATATATATATATTAACATATATATATTTATATAAGTATCACTATTATAACTATACCCTAATATATCTCTATAATATATAATAATATATATTATATAAATATTATATATATAATTATTATTATTATTATTTATTTTATTATTATTATTAATTATTATTATTATTATCCATTATTAATTATTAAGTTTTAATATTATTCAAAAATTCTTTAAAATATTTGGCTAGTTAATCGGCAAAATAATCGGCGAAATTTGCCGAATGACGATGACGATGTAAAAAAATATGCCGATTTTTGCCGATGACGATGACGATGACGATTAATCGTCCCATCACTAATATATAATATATAATATATATATATTATATATATATATATAAGTATATAATAATATAGTATATATATATATATATATATATATATATATATATATATATAATATATATATATATATATATATATAATATATATTATATATATTGTTAATAGAATTTAACTAAGAGAGAAAAGAGCCCCACCTGCTAACACAGGAACTCTTCTTCTTCCCAAGAAGTCTCCAGCACTGTCACCTGATGTTGGCGAGCTTAACTTCTGGAGGTCTTCTTTTACTTTATTTGGAGCAGCGCAGTGGTGTATCTTTTTCTCTTGCTTTTCCTTTAAAATTGATATTACTTCTTTCCTTAACCTTCTCTTCTTTTCTCGGAATGACTTATGCCTGTTGGTATATTTACTGATTAGATTAAATGAAACCACAGTGGGCTATATTCACCTTTACTGAAATGAGGTACTCACCATATTTTTCTGACCATATTTGTATTCAACTTACAACTCATCCAATAATTTAAACTCTTTACAAATAAATAAAAAAATGATTATAAAAAAAATTTGTTGTTGGGTTTTCAACTTCAATGCTTAATAAATAAGTAAATGTTTCATTTATATTTATAATTATATGTACAGGTTAATAAATTTATATGGGTATATATTAGGGGTGTGCCGAATCCAGAAATTTGCCGAAGCCGAAGCTTCGGCCGAAGCCCCTTTGCCGAAGCCGAAGCTTCGGCCGAAGCCGAAGCTTCGGCTAATACTACAGTTTTCATCAGTTTGTACTATAAAATAAAAAATATAAAGCATACAGGGTAATTAATATCATACTGTTTTAAACATTTAATCAATAAAACAGGGCATATTATAATTGAGAAATGCTATCTCCTCTCCATGCTCAGGCAGTAGCCTACTTCTTTTAGCATTAAAAATGTTTCCAGTTGTGCTGAAAAGTCGCTCTCTCATTACTGATGATGGAGGTGCGCATAAAATTTTCTGGGAAAATGTTGCTAAATCCCAGCAGTTGTTCTTTTTATCAGCACAAGTATAGTTGTATGCACCCCACCATTTGTAAGGACATTCTTTTATTGATATGTTTGGAAGGCTTAGGTAGAAGTTGATTTCATCCATGCTGAAACATAATTATGAAATTATATATATATATATATATATATATATATATATATATATAATATATAGTATATATATATATTATATTATATATAATATATATATATATTATATATAATATAGTATATATATATATAATATATATATAATATATATATTATATATTATATATATATATATATATATATATAATTATAATATATATATATATATATATATATATATATATATTAATATATATATATAATATATATATTATATATATATATATATATTATAATATATATATATATTAATATATATATAAATATATATTATATATATATATATATTATATATATATATATATAGTATATGAATATATAGTATATATATATATATATATTTATATATATATATATATATATATATATATATATATATATATATATGTATATATATATATATATATATATATATATATATATATATATATATATATATATAAAGAAATAAAAATAATATATATTCTAAGAAATAATAAAACAAATACAATTTTTCTTACCATCGTTCTTCAATAGTTTTTGATTTTTGATTTATCAGGTCTTTTCTGCTCCTTTTGCCCGTTGTAGCAGTTATTTCAGCTTCATTTGCTACACTTTTATGGTAGAAGCTGTAAATGTCCATATTCATTAATTTCCTTTTTTTGCCAGTTGAGCCATCTGAATCTGATGCAGCAGGTGAAAATGATCCTTCTGAATCTGAGTCACTGTTCATTGTTTCAGTGTTATTAACTTCTAGTCTTTGATTTAAGGGAGATTTAGAATAAAATTTGAAGTACTCTTGAAAAATAATTACTTTCATTACACTTTCATCGGTTTTATCAACAAAATTGAATTTGAAACGGGGATCAAGCATCATAGCAATCTTTAAACTACCATTCTTATATTTCTGAAAACGCGTTATAAAGTCTGTTTTTAGCTCATCCAACAGTTTTTATCCCAGTTGCTGTGTTACTAGCAAATTTGAGAAACTTCTCCATTGAATGAATAAATGGTATTATCTGTGATATAGATGCATCATCTGCACTCATGTCTTTTGTGGCTTTTTCAAAGTGTTGCAGAATGCATACAAGCATTTCAGCAAGATCCCATTGGCTCTCTGTTGGGTTTTTCAAATTTGCATGATTTCTAGAAATGAAATATAATGCAATGGCCTTTTTCTGTTCACAAAATCTTTGAAGCATATAATACGTCGAATTCCATCTTGTGGAAACATCCTGGATTATTTTATGCTCTGGTAAACTTAGTTGACTTTGAATTTCTTTAAATTTTGCCACTCCACTTGAGGAGTGATGAAAATGTCCTGCTATTGCTCGGAATACAGCTAGCATATTACTTACTGCTCTTTGTTCTTTGAAGAGCTTGTTTTGAATACAAAGTTGCATTGTATGTATTACACATGGCAGATGTTTAATTGTCAAGTTGGATTCTTTAATAGCAGACAGGACATTGGCTGCATTATCTGTTAAAATCATATGCACTTTTTCATTAGGTATACCCCAAGTTTGCAGTGATTCATTGATGAATTTGCCAATATAACTTCCGGTATGGGCCTCAGAAAAGTGTGAAACTTGCAAGATATAATTTTAAGTTTGTATTCAGGTGTTAAAAATCTAGCAGTCAAACTATAAAATGACTCGTTAGTGTGCTGGCATGTCCAACCATCGGTAGTTAAACTAATGAAATTAACTTGATCTAATTCATACTTTACTTTAGCCTTTATTGTTTCATACATTAGAGGAATAACTTTAGTGGAGAAATGAGTCTGACAAGGTACTTTATATTTTGGGGCTAGATGCTTTAAAAGCCGCTTAAATCCTTTATCATCCACAACAGAATATGGCTGCAGATCTAAACATATCATTTCACCAATAAGAAATTTTAAACTGCTAAAAATTTGGAAGGAGATGATAAAGAGAGAAAATTCTTTTCTCTTTATCTGACCTTAAACAGAACTTTCCTGTCATATATATATATATATATATATATATATATATATAATATATATATAATATACTATTATATATATATATATATTATCTATATATTATATATATAATATATAATATATAATATATTTATATATATTATATATATATATATTTTTACACACATTTGTTTTATTTACAACATTCAATTTTTGATAATTTGCCGAAAGCCAAAGCTTCGGCAAAAAATGCCTTAGGCTTCGGCTTCGGCTTCGGCTTCGGTCAAAAATGCCGAAGCTTCGGATAACCGAGCCGAAGCCGAATATTTCGGCAAAT
>JABUQX010047369.1:42500-47413 GCA_015478945.1 Trachelipus rathkii | reverse complement strand
TATATATTATATTTATTATATATTATATAATATATAAATATATATATATAATATTATATATAATATATATTCTCTCTCTCTAGTACGTATATTATATAGATATATATATTTTTATTTATATTATATTTACATATATTTAATCATATATAATTAGATCTTATTTACAGATTATGTATACAACTATCTAAAAAAAAAATAGTTCACAACAAATTTGTATTAATCTTCTGCATTTCTTAAACAAAATGAATATATGTTTGAAGAGAGGAATGTCAAAAGTTTCCGGTTTGAGAACAGTCTGAAAATGACTTCTTGCAGTCTGGTCCAAGTAGACTTTTTGAGTCCAGATGTTTTCCTATCTGGCTATGGAATAAGGAAAGTAATATTATTTTTTAAAGGGTAGATGCTTTTTTTTGAACTATTCTTGATACTAACATTCTCGATATGTTGTGATGTAATGGTGTTTAGAATTACTCATTTTATTATATATTATGTAATTATACTACCATAGTATCATATAATTATATATATATATATTATATATTATTTATATATAATATTACTACTATAGTATATGATATAGTTGTATCATTATATTAAGTGTTAAATAATTATAGTCTATATATATATATATTTATATCCTATATATATATTATATATATATCTATATATATATTAATTATATTCTTAAACAGAGAGGCACCTCAATAATTCTGAAACATCTCGACAGGAATCTTTATTTCTAACGTTTTCGGGAAACCAAGCTGTTCCCATCCTCAGAATAATATGAATTTTAATCATACTATTATAAAATAAAAATAACAAGGCAACGAAGGGAGAACATAATACTAATAAGATATGCAAAAATTATAACAAAATACATTGAATTGATATCAAAATAAAACTAATATACTAAATATATGAAATAAGTTAATAAATATGGTAAGAAATCAAATTAATCACGTAAACTAAAACAAACAGAGTTACAATAATTGATGAGTTTTAATAACCTTAAATTAATCGGTTTTCAAAAAATTAAAATACAAATTATAAATAGTCTGGTTCAATACTAAATTATTTAAAGATAAATCAGGTTAACTTACTTTATTAAGGTCGAGTGACAAGCGATTGATATACGAAATCACATAAATGATGGACCTTTCATAGCAAGTTGTATCGATTAAATGGTGCGCACTGTCGTTGTTTAGAGCCTAGGTTTAAGATTGTGTAATGAATCAAAGAAATCCGCATATTTAGGTTTGGTACTGGATCTGGAAGTGTTGTGCGAGTATAGTAATTGGGGAGTGACTTATAAGAGCTGATTTTTAATATGTGATATGATGCTCTGACTGCAGAATTCATGTGTCTGGGGAATCAAAAAATTTTTGTCCGGGAGAACACCGGTGCTCACTTCAATTCCTGACTTGTAAGTTGAGTAGCGTGCTAACACCACGTCGTGGCTGTGCAGTCATCACAAGAAACTTGTAAACAGAGGCTAAGAGCAATCGGAATTATCTCTTATGACTCTTTAAGATTAAGAAGTAAATTTATATAAAGATGTGTTGAAAATGAGTGTGTTAGATTGAGGATAGTGGTTCGTACGGATCAGCGATAGATTCTTTGTATTCTCAGTTCAAGTAAGATGGGCTCGTAATTAGGGCAATCGGATAAAAAGTGTCCGTTTTTAGCTTGTCATTATATAATTAGTTTGGGTTAACTTAGACATTCTAATCAAAAATAATAGTTACACTGATTAAATGGATAGAGGGAATAGTTTAGAAAGTGAAAACTATGGTAGAAGATAACTTTATGCATTAAAAAAGAGTGGCCCGTTTAATCTTAGCACTGCTATGTAAGTCTCTATTTTTTTTGTTCGTAGGTCATTTGTCCATCGATGCTTCATTGTAATAAATGTAAGTAATCTTGTTTAATAATTAGTATTTTGACTGCTAGACTTTTTTGTTTTTTTATTTTTTTGTTTTTTCCGATTATTATAGGTTATTAAAACTCGTCCAATCTATGTAACTGTTTGTTTTATTATGTTTACGTGATTAATCTTGTTTTCTTACCTATATTTTATTAACTTTATTTTCATTTAATTTTTATATATTTTTATATTATTGATATCAATTCAATGTTATTTTGTTATAAATTTTTGCCCCTTTGTTATATTAATGTTCTCTCCTTCTGCTTGTATTAATTATATTATTTACGTTTATTGTATTTATATGTGCATTATCCTGAGGATGGGAACAGCTTGGTTTCCCGCGAAACGTTGAATAAAGTTTTCCTGTCGAGATGTTCAAATTATTGGTGCTCCTGTTTATCTATAATGTCGTTTCTCAAATGAAATAGAAGCCGGACGAATATATATATTATATATATATATATATATATATATAATATATCGTATACTAATTATCATATATATTATATATCATATTGTATATCATATTTATACTAATATAGATATATATATACTATATTATAATATAATATATATATATGATACCTAACAGGTTATACGCCGTTTATATATGATATTATCAACATAGGAAATAAAGTAAAATTATTTCACAATATGTATCAGTTTATTCATACTATCAATCGTGAATAAATTTGACGATCTTATGTGCTAAATTCCTGCGGAAGAAAGTCAAATCACGCCTGATAACTTTTTAAAATTTTTTTTATGTTTTATTTTTTTAACGATTTTTTTTTTAATGGTTTAGAGTGATGATAGGATGATTTCTTTTTAATAACGCAATTACCTTTTTTTCACAACTGTATTGATGTAACACTATATTAGTTACGATAGAAATTGGTAATATACCGTAAAGATTTGTCACGCATTATATGACACAAATACATACACATTAGTTAATGTATTTTCACATTCTTCATTTCAAATTTTTTCCCCTAACGCGGTCCACCTTCATTGCGAGCCTTTAAATGTGGATTGCTGCGCATGTATATAACACATACTTTCGAGCCCAGTAGAAAAACCATTTCACTGCTCCGAAGGGTGTCCTAACGTTCTCAATCAGTAAATGTAGCGTGGGCTTAGAGCCATCCTGGAGGTTCAAAGATAAGAGATTGCGACTTCTCCTCTAGAGTCCGCTTCTTCGGATATTTGCGGTTCTTTAAAGGAGTTTAAGAAGAAACATTCCGTCATCATAATAATAATATCAATAATAATAATACTAATATATAATAATAATAATAATAATAATAAAATAAATTATATAATTATATAATAATAATAATAATAATAATATAATAATAGATATAAATGAAATAATAATAATAATAATGAAATAATAAGAGAATAATATGGTATAACCATTGACGACAGAATGTCTGCCAATCATCCAATTCATCTTAACCAATATAATAATATACATTAATAATAATAAATAAATATAATAATTAATTATAATAATAATATATAATAATAATATAATTATAATAATTAATATATATAATAATAAAGATAATATAATGAATAATAATTAATAAATAATAATAATAATAATTAATAATAATCATATAATAATAATAATAAATAATAATATAATAATAAAATAATAATTAATATAAAATAATAAAATATATAAATAATAAAATAATAAATAATAAAATAATGTAATAATGTAATAATATAATTAATATATATAATATAATAATATAATAATATAATAATATATAATATAATAAATAAAAATAGATAACAATATAATAATATAGTAATAATAATAATATATACTAATATAATATATAATGAATAATATATATATCGTATATAATAATATAATGAATATAAATAAAATATAATCATAATAATATAAAATTATATAAATATGATAATTATATGATAATTAATAATATCATATAATATATATACATATTATATAATAATATAATAATAATTACAATAGTATTAATAATATAATAAATAAATAATATATATAATATAATAATATAAAATATAATAATGTAATATAATAATTAATTAATAATTAATAATAAGTAATAATATGAATAATAATTAATAATAATAATAGTATATTAATAATAATAATTAATGATTAATAAATTATATATATATTATAATTAATATAACAATAATAATAATAATAATAATAATAATACTAAATAATAATATAATAATATATAATAATAATAATATATAATAATATAATAATAAAGTAATGAAAATATAATAATATTATAATAAAATAATATAATAATAATATAATAATTAATAATATAATATAATAATAGATATATAATTAATTATAATTATAATTATAATCTATTATAATTATAATTATAATTATAATTATAATTATAGATATAATAATATTAATTATAATATGTAATAATAATATAATAATAATATAATAATAAATAATATAATAATATAATATTAATAATAATAATAATATAATAATAATAATAATAAATAATAATGAATTGAATAATAATAAATATAATAATAATAATATATGAATAATAATACATATTACTAAAGTATAATATAATAAAGATAATAATATAATATACTTTGGTTACAATGATTAAATACAAAACAGTAACAATATTAATGTAAAAAAAGTTGGATAGAGGATTGATGCTTTATTTAGTTCTGATTTCAAATGGCAAATATATAACTTTCCAAGTCCTTTATGAGAGATCGCTTGTTGATCTAAGGAGGTTCCAAAACTGTCCTCGTGAGATTGATGGCCCCTTTCCAGCCTGTGAAATGTCGTTGCGAATGTTGAGGCGTGGTCATATTTCAATCAGTTCTATATGATAACGAAATGCTTTGAACCGAAACGTCCGGTAGTTGTATGAAGTAAAGGAAATGCTTTCTCCATTTTTATTCGTCTTCTTCCTGTTTATTATTAAGACTA
>JABUQX010047369.1:2500-37500 GCA_015478945.1 Trachelipus rathkii | reverse complement strand
ATTTATACATTTAGAGGTGTCCTGTGAGGTATAAATTAAGCAATGCATAAAAGCATTGAGTATAAATACTTGTGACTTTTTCATTTATTACTCTCGGAACACCCTTGAATCACTTGAATTGCTGCTGCACCGTCATACCCTTGTCCTCTTAGATTATTCATAACCAAACCAAGTTCAGTTACTTTTTCTTTCAATTAATTTTGCAAGACATTCCCGTCAAATCATTCTACTGAGACGAAACACAAAAAAACTTCTTTGACGGTAAGAGTATCAAATATCAACGTAATTCACACACACACATCCATACGAAAAAATTGTTCCTCCTGGAAACATTCGGTCGTCTCATCGTGCTAAGAGAGTTAAAAATTTTACTTTTATTTTTGTTTTACACCATTTTACGTTGAATGAATTGATGCGCAAATGAACTGAATTAGGGCATTTGTTCAGACTGTGGATACTGGTATAGCATGGCAATTTCATTTCTATCACTAGTTTATAATGTTTCCTGAAAGAACATGGCCTCCAGCATTAGTAGCATGATATCTTAAAAGACTCCGAAAATTTGCCCATCGTTTCCCCAAGGCCAAGAGAGCTTCCGATTACACGACCTGAGTCATAAATGTCCACGTAAGATATATTTTTGGCTTACCAGCAGAATCGAATTGTTTCAGCAGTTTGGCAATGTAGACACGCTTCTACTGTCCTTCGCTGTCCTTTTCTTTCTGACTCGTCAATCGTTTGTGGATGTATCTCTGATTTTTTTCTTGAACCGCTGCTTTTCTACAGCAAATCTCTTTTTTACCGATTCTTTGTGATATTTAGTTGCCTCGTGTTTTTTGAAACACTCAATGGCTTTCTTTAAATTTGAATACGATCTTTGAGACAGACACCCCAATTCCTTGGTGTTTTCCTTTACCTTTTACTTTTGTTTCCAAAAACAATGCACAATTTGAGTAATAAACCCCAGCGTTTTTTATCAGAGTAAGCTAACTACCTAATATGCATCAAGCACTTTTCTTTGAAATATGTTTCCCCTACCTTTGCTTTCCTGAGCAGGAAATATATATTTTGAATCTGGTTTGCTGAGATATTTTAATATTTCCACTTTTTCTTTATTGCTAAATACTGTACCTATGAAATTGCCAATATCGTTGAGATGAACAATCCTTTCTGTATTCCTTGATTGCGCCTGACTTATAGACGCTTGGGAAGGAAAATCAATCACCGTCTACTTTGAGATTTTTCAGCTACTATCGGAGTTACAGAAAAGTTCCAGGAGAAACTGATTCGAATATTAGAACCTCACTCTTTGAATAACAGAAATCTTTATTACCATAGTAGTAGGGCAAGCATATTGGACCCGAAAAACCCACCCAAAAACCCAAAAACCCACCCAACGAAAAACCCACCTGACCTTTTTTACCTGCCCTTGACCTTTTTTGACCTTCACTTTTTTTGGGCCTTGACCTTTTTTTGGGCCCAAATTTTACCTTGCCCTTGACCTTTTTTGGGCCTTGGCCCCTTTTTGGCCCTTTACCTTTTTTCCGACCAACCCTTTTGGTCTTCCATGGGTCAATTTTGGCCCCCGGTATTTTTGAGAACCCTAACTTTTTTGAAGAACCCTAATTTTTAGAGAACCCTAATTTTTTGAGAACCCTAATTTTTTGAGAACCCTAATTTTTTGAGAACCCTAATTTTTTGGCAACCCTAATTTTTTGCAACCCTTCGAAGAAGGGTTGCGCCAAACGGTTGCGTCAGCAACCCGTTGTAGCGTACCCACCTCTAAATTTTTTCGAACAATGGGTCGAATTTTGCCCACGGTAATTTTTGAATCTTCATTTAGGGGCTTAGCCCTATTTTTGATGTCTACCTTTTTTTCTTCCTCCCCTTTGCTCCCAGAGGGCTTGACAGATACCAATGGGTGCAATTTTGAACCCCACGGTAAATTTTTCCTTCATGGGTAATTTTGACGCCACTAGTCATTCATTGTCCTTCCCTTTTAGGGGCTTAGCCCTTTTTTGATGTCTTAACCTTGTTTGACCATGATATTTAGGCCTTGACCTTGCCATATAACATGTCAATTTTGGCCACGCTAATTTTTTTACCCACTCGTGGCCACCCGTCACATATTTCGTTCGCTGACTTGTACGCATGTATGGACCTACCTTAACTTGAACACTACACACGTGGGCGTGCGCACACACACACACAACACACACAACACACACACATCACACAAACAAACCCACATACACTTATACAGACATTCACTATGACACTTTTACACACTATACTTGAACTTACATTTACACTTATACACACGTGCGCGTGCGCACACACACATACACACCCTTGACAGATACCATGGGTCAGATTTTTGCCAACGGTAATTTTTTGTCGCTTCTTTAGGGAACATATAGTGGTATGTCTGTAACCTTGTTTGACCATGATATTTCGGACTTGACCTTGCCATAAGCATGGGTCAATTTTGACCCACGCTAACTTGATGGTTTTGATGGTTCCCAATCACGTAAGAAGTATCTAGTGATGTTCTATTAAGTGTTCTATGAGTATTAGAATGAGTGCCAGGTGAGTGCCAGGTGAGTGCCAGGTGAGTCCCAAGTGAGGGCCAATGAGTGCCAATGAGTGCCAATGAGTGCCAACGGAGTGCCAATGAGTGCCAGTGAGTGCCACATAGTGTAAGTGAGTGCCACATAGTGCCACTGAGTGCCACTTTTTCAAAGCCTTTTCTAGCCTCTCCCTGAGACTAGAATAACCCTAATATGGGTGTCTATCCCCTAGGTTATAAGGTATGAGGATTCGATTGGTGTATATTACAAGTTGCGAGGATGCTCCCTACTATGAGTTAGTCTTTTTCTAACACTTATACACTCTACAACAATACGACACTTATACACACATTCATCAGACACTTATACACATTCACTATGACACTTACATTAAACCATAATAGCACTTACACTCACACCCACACACAGATACACTTAAACTTACTCACACGCTCGATATTTTGATGCCTCAACTTTGAATTGCCTAACTTTGATGCCTCAACTTTGATGCCCCAACGCATAAATGCCTCAGCATTGATGCTCCATCATAAATGCCTCAACTTTGAATGCCCCAGCATAATGCCTCAGCATTGATTGCTCAACTTTGAAGGTTCATCTTTGATGATTCATCTTTAGATGACGTCATCTTTGATGCCAAATCTATATTGATGTTCTTATCTTTGATAGTCATCTTTGAATGCCATTAGTAATATTTGATGATTCAGCTTTGATGAAATTCATCTTTTGATTGGCTCATCTCTAAGCCACATCATAGAATCAGAGTTTTAATATTAATGTCTTCCTCGGGGTCAATAAGTGGACGCACCAGGGCGCCGCATGCGCCCTCGCGCAAGATGACAACCACCCCGGCACCGCAGGTGCGATCTCCGCCGCGTCCCGCGCCCGCGCGCGTCCCCGCCCTGCCGAGTCCCCGCCCGCTCGCGTGCGCCCGCAAGGCGCATTTTTCCCGCGTAACGCCCGCCGCGGGTGCCCCCGCATGCGCCATATTCCGGCGGGAAATGAAAATATATATACTATAAGTCATACATTTTTATTTCATACTTATATCTCTTATTTCTCAAGCATTTCTTTCAAATATACGCTTATGTAGTGGACTATCATCTATTTCATACTTAAATCAATTTTCATTAAAACCATTTTCGCGTACCCTCAAAACTGTCATACTCATTACAGACCTATTATTTTACACACATATATTTTATTAACATTAATTTTTTACTTACTTACTTTTTACTTATACTTTTTAATTTATAAATTTTTCAACAAATTGTATGTGCAGGAAGAAAAACAATTCAGAGTGTCTCTGTATTTATATAATCATTTTATTTTTCAGCCTTTGCCTTCTAATTGTATTAATGAAGTTTAAATACCTCATTTATTACCTGCAGTAAAGCAGTAAATCAATTAGAGATGCTACATAGCACCAAAGGGGGTTATTAAGTATTGCTTTTGTTTTTTACTGCTTTACTTGTTTTTTACTGATTTACTGCTTTTAAATCTCATGTTTAACTGCTTTAACTCATGTTTTACTGCTTTTACTCTATTATCAACTTCTTTATACTCATAATATTTATTACCATTCCCTAACTGAAAGCAATCTTTCAGTAAATTTATAGAGGTGTGACCAAGCAACAAAGGGCTTAGCATGCTTTTGTTTTACTGCTTTAACTCATGTTTTACTGCTTTAACTGCTATATGTTTTTAACTGCTTTAAACTCATATATTTTATTAAGCATTACATACCTTAAAGTCTAGTAAAATCAGTAATTCTAAATATGAGGTGTGACCTAACACAAGGGGGGATTTTAGTATGCTTTTTGTTTTACTGCTTTTACTGCTTTAACTCTTCTGCTTTACTGCTTTTAACTTTCTGCTTTTACTTCGCTTTAATATTTCTGCTTTATCTTGTTTTATACTTCTGCTTTACTGTTTAAACTCATATATTTATTAACATTATGTTTTTTATTTTGTTTTTATACTTTTTATTTATTTTATTATTATTTTTTTTATTTTTATTATTATTTTTATTATTTTCATTTTTTATTTTTATTATTATTTTTATTTATTTTTATTATTTTTTATTTTTTTTTTATTCTTTTTATTTTAGTGTTATTTACCTTACATGCCTATTTGTTATTATTAACTTAGAAGCACACATTCACATATGACACTTTATTGCAGCACATTCCACTATGAACTTATACAACACATTCACTATGCTCAACTTAACATTTATGCCATGACACTTACATTTACACTATGCACACCGAGCGGTCACACACAATCATCGAGCACACACTAACCCACACACACACACATACATCACGCCCACACCACCACACAGGACAACACACACCACACCTTACAACACTTATACACACAGTTCCACTATGACACTTATACACACACTTTCACTATGACACTTACATTTACCGCAGGTAGATACTTACATTGTAACACTTATTACACACACAACAGATCTTACTTCTCAAATAGCAGATTTCACTTACACTCACACAGATTTACTTAACACTACCACACACAGATATACTTACACACGCAGATTTACTTAAACTCACAACGGTATAATTTTATCAAATACATTTTCTGTTTTAATTAAACACGTACATTTTATATTACCCGTTCTACTCTGACTAAGGTTAATTCAACAGTTTCTTCAAACTTCTATAATAAATCATCATTATCTTTGGACAAAGAAATTATTAACATCTTTTACTCCCTTTTCTCTTTCAATTGTAGAACAATCAACATTTTAAAATAAACTGTAAAATATTTAATGAATTTTTATTTTTAAAAAAAAAAAATATATAGAGTAGAGAACCCTGAAGCAATAAATGAGTAAATCAAGTAAGGTCAGCCCCTAGCAACCCTCTACACCAAGCTATGCAGCGTTTTGTTCTATTGACTTTAACTGATTTACACTCATCTTTAGCCATGTAATTAGTATAAAAATAAAATAAGTTCTTCGCTGCTAACATAACATTTAATTTTATTTGCAATGTTTTTTAAGTGTTCTTATTTAAAAATAACATTATTCACTTACATTTTATTATTCGCTGCATTTTAAGGATAAACTTTCACAAAGTGAGATAAACGTTTTAAAAAGTCTTATATTATTTATTATAATTATCTATGTATGCAGTTGACAATCCATCCGAAAACACAACAACCCGCACTCCTACAGATACGAAACTGGACCTCTCTCTTGTAAAAGTGTGTTGAAATAACTATTTCAGGCCTAAATTAGGATAATCCTTTTTGTATCCCCGGGGCGTTTCTAGACCTATATTTCCAGGTCAAAATATATTTTAAACTGACCTTTTTCTGTAAATGTGGTGCATATAACTACAATTAGGTCGCCTAAATTAGTACTTAAATGTTATAGTAGGATAAGCCTTTTTGTATTCCAGGCTGAATTTAACCTAAATTACCAGGTCAGATAAAGGTAATTCGCAGTATATGACAAGTAATCGAGAACAATGTTATTTATTATTTTATAAATATATTTCAAACTGAAAATGCTGGATCCGGTAAGATCTTATAGTCAGGTTAAGAATAGGAAATGTAATCCTTTCTTGTGAGGTGGTCGAGTAATCTTATTCTCTATATGACCTCGTATGTGATTGGTGGAGGAGGATTATTTTATCGCTTTTTGGTTTTTACGTATGTAAAAACATGTTTTTTTCATATCTCTGAACCTTATCTCTGATTGGATGAAATTATATTGGAGATGCGTGTTTTCGATCAAACTCATTTTATAATCTACTCGTTTTGGCTCTTATAGCGGTGCACAAGTCTCTGGTTTGTTAAATAAAGTGCTTCTATTTCACTAAGTGTTATATATGATTCACCCTTTAACATGTATATCTCAAAAAGCCCTTATCCAGTGGGAATCAAGATTCCCATGAAGTTAGGGTTTGCATTCTATATAAAAAGAAAACCGTCGATGGATTTGAATTTTTTCAAGTGTGCTACCAATTCACCATGTTGTTATAATACCAAGCGTATTTTCATGATGTCCGATGAATTACTTTTTATTGTAATCATCACTGAGAGTGCTTACAGAATCTTTTAAAACAAAGTTCAGTCTTTAATTACCGAACAGTTATTAATGGCCTGTCTGTGTCCGAAGAAAACCTTAGCGATAAGCAACTTACTCTAAAGCATTTTATACAACTCAAATAACATAATCAGTTTGGAAGTTAGATTATGGGAGAGAAATAATAAAACATCAGTATTTGAACCTACATCATTTGGATTCTACATTTTCAGGCCTAGCGCAGATAAAATATATGTTAGAGGTACGTAAGCGCGATGTTATACAGCTGAAGAAGACATAGTGTGTAATCTAATTACGTAACCGTCAATATCATTACATGTTATACAAGAATGACTACGCATTTAAGAAACGCCTATCGATGATCCCTACGGTTATCATCGACCGCTTCCTAAGTTCTATAGACGTACAGAATTCATTATCTACTTTAGAAAACATAATGGCAAGAATGTATTTATGCAGGTGACCCAGAATGTAAATATACTATTGAGTATCTGGCGGGAGACTTTTAACGTATGTGTTAACTGAAGGTATTACTGAGTTACGCGCAACTATATCATCGATAATGATATAAATGATTGGCATATTGGCAAAGAGATTTAGAGAATTTTAATATAAAATAATCCTAAACATTATGTTAAAATGTAATGTGGAAAGTGTTATATATATATATATTTCCTGTAATTTATATTTAATTGTGAACCTTAAATATAAAATCATTGTAAAATATGATTAACCTCTTATATATTTATTTTAGCTTATATTATATATAATATATATATTATATACTTATATATATATATATATATATATAGTATTATTTATATATATATATATATTATATATATATAGTATATATATATATATAGTAATTACTCTATAGATATATGATTATTATATACATCTTATATTATATAGTAAAGTTTTTATAATCCTTATTTTTACTTTCTTTAATAAATATTTAAATGTATGTTAAAGAGTTTAAATAAACGAGCCCTCAGGTTCAGGATATGAAAAACCATGTTTTTACATACCTTAAAACCAAAAGCGATAAAATAATATTCTCGACCCAATCACTCATACGAGGTCTAATATAGATAAGTGAATTACATCCGGCCACTCACAAGAAAGGTAAACATATTAGCTTTCTACCTGCTTAAAGGATCTTACCGATCCAGCATTTTTCAGTTAAAAAAAATATATTTATACATATAATAATAATCATTGAATCTCGATTCTTGTCTATACTGGAATTACCTTTTTGACTCTGAGTATTAGGCTAAATTGTCCTGGGATACAATAAAGGTCTTATCCTTAAATTTTAAGCACTACATTATAGGCTAACGTAGTTTTGCATCCCACAATTTTTACAGTAAAGGTCAGTATTGTAAATCTATTTTTGAGCCTGGAATTAAGGTCTACGAATCGCCCGGGATACAAAAAGGATTATCTCTAATTTTAGGTGCTCTGAAGTAGTTTTATTTCAACACATTTCTCACGAGAGAGAGAGGTCAGTTATCTAATTCTTTGTATAGGAGTGCGGGTTTGTTGTGTTTTCCTCTGTGATGTGATTGTCAATGTACAATGATAATTATAATAATAATAAAGAAAATCCGAATTAATTTAAAAACTTTGAAATATTTTAGTTAACATCGAGCGCATAATATAAATACAGTGATTATTGTTATTTTTTAAATATAGATTAAATAAGATTTTAATAACAATTAAATGTTATGTTGCATGAGAAAACATTATTTTGTGTATTTATATTACTATTACAGTGGCTAAAGAATGTAAGCATAAGTCATAGAACATAAGCTGCATACAGCTTGGTGGGTAGAGGGTTGCTAGGGAGCTGTACCTTACTGGATTTACTGATTTATGCTTTTAGGTATTGTAAGATAATGATGTTTTTAATTAAAATTTTCATCCAATTTTAGTAAAAGTTATTTTAGAACTTTTTGATAGTTATAAAATTTATCTATACAAAAAGTATTAACAGTTTATAATAATAAATTCTTTGTTCAAAGATTATGATTGATTTATTATAGAAGTTTTAAAACTTTGAAATAAATTTAGTTATATTTGAATGAGTAATATAAATGTACGTGTTAATTAAAAACATAAATGTTTTTAATAAATTATACGTCATATGTGTAAGTAAAGTCTGCGTGTGTATAGTAAATCTGTGTGTGAGTGTAAGTAAATCTTGTGTGAGTGTAAGTAAAATTGTGCGTTGTGTTATGTAATCTGTGTGTGTGATGGTATAAGTGTAGCAATGTAAGTCATCTTGGGTAATGTAGTGTCAATAGTGAATGTGTGTATAGTGTAAGTGTGTTGTGTGTGTGTGTGTGTGTGTGTGTGTGTTGTGTGTGGGTGTGTGTGTGTGTGTGTGTGGTGTTTGTGTGTGTGTGTGTGTGACCTGTCTGTTGTGCAATAAGTTGTAAATGATTAAGGTGTTCTAGGATAATAATGTAAGTGGCATGTGAATTGTGTGTTTATATAGTGTCAATAGTGAAATGTGTGCTAGTGTCATATGTGAAGTGTGTTCTGAAATAATAATAACTAATAGCATTGAAAGTAATAACACTAAGTTAATAATAAATAATAAATATAAAATAATAAAAATAATTAAAAATAATAATAAAATAAATAATAAAATATAAAAATAATAATATAAAATAAATAAAAATAATATAAATAATATAAAAGTTTAAAAACAAAATAAAAAAGATAATGTTAATAAATATATGAGTTATAACAGTAAGAACATATAAGTTAAAACAGTAAAGCAGAAGTTAAAGCAGTAAGCCAGACAGTTTAAGCAGTAAAGCAGAAAAGTTAAAGCAGTAAAGCAGTAAAAACAAAAGCATACAAATCCCCCCTTGGTGTTAGGTTCACACCTCTATTGATTTACTGATTTACTGCTTTAAGGTATGTTAATGTTATAAATATATGAGTTAAAGGCGTAAAACATATGAGTTACAAGCAGTAAAAACATGAGTTTAAAGCAGTAAAAGCGGTAACAACAAAAGCATACTAAACCCTATGTTGCTAGGTCAAAATCTCTATTGATTTACTGATTTAACGGCTTTCAGGTATGTAATGTTAATTACTGTCCGAGTTAATTCAAAAAAACAATATGAGTTAAAGCAGTAAAACATGAGTTAAAGCAGTAATACATGAGTTAAAGCATGGGTAAAGCCAGTAAAACAAAAGCATACTAATACCCCCTTGGTGTTAGGTCACACCTCTAATGATTTACTGAATATATATGTAAGGTTATGTAAATGTTTAATGTTTTTAATAAAATTTCGTAAATTGTAGTAAAAATGAATGATTTATATATCAGACACTCTGGATTTTTTTTCTTCCTTTAAATAGCAATTTTTAAAATTTAATAAATTAAAAAGTATTAATAAAAAGTATTAAGTAAAAAATAATGTTAATAAATAATATATGTGTTAAATAATAGTCTGTAATGAGTTACAGTTTTTAGGTTCGCGCCCCTGAATTTAACTATTATGTTATAATTATGAAATATAAAAATGAATTACTATACAAAAACTGCAAAGAAATTCCTTGAAAATTTAAGTAATGAAATAAAAATGAATGACTTATAGTATATATATTTTTCATTTCCCGCCGGAATATTGCGCATGCGGGGGCACGCGGTGGGCGGGTACGCGGAAAAATTTGCGCCTGCGGGCGCACGCCGCGGGCGGGACGCGGCGGGCGGGGACGCGGCGGATCGCACCCTGCGGGTGCGGGGTTGGTTGTCTTTGGCGCAGAGGGCGCATGCGGCGCCCTGGTGGCCACTTATGACCCCGTGGAAGACATTAATATTAACCTGTTCTATGATGTGGCGTAGAGATGAGCCATTAAAGTGATTTCATCAAAGCATGAATCATCAATATAGATGGCATCAAAGATGACGTCATCAAAGCTGAATCATCAATTATAGATGGCATCAAAGATGAACGACATCAAAAAGATGAGTCATCAAGATGAACCTTCAAAGTTTGAGGCTATAATGCTGAGGCATCAAAACTGAGGCATCAAAGTTGCGACATCAAAGTTGAGGCATCAATGCTGGGCATTTATGCTGGGCATCAAAGTTGAGGCATTCAAAGTTGAGGCATGCAAAGATTGAGGCATCAAAATAGCGAGTGTGTGAGTGTAAGTGTAAAGTGTATCTGTGTGTGGGTGTGAGTGTAAGTGTCTATTGGTAAATGTAAGTGTCATAGTGTGTATGAGTGTCATAGTGAATGTGTGGTATAACAGTGTCGTGTAGTGGTAATGTGTGTATAAAGTGTTAGAAAAAGACTCACTCATAGTAGGAAGCATCCTAGCAATTTGTAATATACACCAATCGAATGCCTCATAAGCCTTTATAACGCCTATGGTGGTAGACACCCAATTAGGGCTACTTCTTAGGCTCGAGGGGAGGCTAGAAAAGGCTTGATAAAAAAGTGAGCACTCAGGTTTGGCACTATGTGGCCTCAACTTGGCACTATGTTTGGTACTCACTTGGCAGTCTCATTGGCACTCACTATAGCACTCATTGGCCACTCACTTGGCACTCCCTGGCACTCCACGCTGGCACTCATCTATTACTCATAGAACACTAATAGAACATTCATAGATACTTCTTACGGTGATTGGGAACCATCAAAGCCATCAAGTTAGCGTTGGGTCAAAATTGACCCATGGTATAAGGCAAGGTCAAGTCCCGAAATATCATGGTCAAACAAGTTAACAAAAAAGGGCTAAGTTCCTAAAGGAAGGACAAAAAATTATCCGTGGGCAAAAATTGGACCATGGTATCTGTCAAGGGTGTGTGTATGTGTGTTTGCGCACCGCAGCCACGTGTGTATAAGTGTAAAGTAAGTGTCTATGGTAAATGTAGTGTCATAGTGAATGTCTGTATAGGTGTAAGTGTGGTTGTGTTGTGTGTGTGTGTGTGTGTGTGTGGTGTGTGCGCACGGCGAACGTGTGTAGGTGTTCAAGTTTGGGTAGGTCCATACATGCGTACAAGTTAGGAACGAAATATGTGACTGGTGGGCCACGAGTGGGTAAAAAATTAGCGTGGGCCCAAAATGACCCATGGTATATGGCAAGGTCAAGGCCTAGAATATCATGGTCAAACAAGGTTTAGACATCAAAAAGGCTAAGCCCTAAGGAAGGACAATGAATTTACTGTGGTTCAAATTGACCATGAAGGACAAAAAAATTTACCGGTGGGTCAAATTGACCCCATGGTCAATCTGTCAAGCTTGGAGCAATCCGGGAAGGACAAAAAAAGGTTAAGACATGCAAAAATAGGGCTAAGCCCGCCTAAATGAAGATCAAAAATTACCGTGGGCAAAAATTGACCCATGGTCGAAAAAATTAGGGTGGGGTACGTACAACGGTTGCTGACGCAACCGTTTGGCGCAACCCTTCTTCGAAGGGGATTGCAAAAAATTGGGTTGCCAAAAAATTAGGGTTCTAAAAAATTAGGGTTCTTCAAAAAAATTAGGGTCTGCAAAAATTTAGGTTTCTCTAAATTAGGGTTCTCAAAAAAAATTAGGGTTCTTCAAAATACCGGGGCAAAATTGCCCATGGGAGACCAAGGTTGGTCGACAAAAGGTAAAGGCCAAAAAAAGGTCAAGGCCCAAAAAGTCAAGGGCAGGTTAAAATTTGAGGCCCAAAAAGGTCAGGCCCAAAAAAAGTAAAGGTCAAAAAAGGTAAGGCAGGTAAAAAAGGCAGCGCTGGGTTTTTCGTTGGGTGGGTTTTTGGGTTTTTGGTTTTTGGGTGGGTTTTTCGGGTCCAATATGCTTGCCCTACTACTTACCATATTGCTATTCACTAGAAACTTGATATTATACCCTTAAAACAATAGATCGATAGCCTTACACTGATAAAACAATGTTATCTCATTTACATAAGGTAATGCCTGAGAGAGAGAGAGAGAGGAGAGAGAGAGAGAGAGAGAGAGGAGAGAGAGAGAGAGAGGAAGGAGAGAGAGAGAGAGAGAGAGAGAGAGAGAGAGGGAGAGAGAGAGAACGAGAGAGAGAGAGAGAGAGAGAGAGAATTAGAACTAATCTCTCTCTGTCTAAGAGTATATATCATATATATATATATATATATATATATATTATAACTATATATATATATATATATATACTTATATATTTATATATATATATATATATATATATATATATAATATATATATATTCTTTATATTATATATATATTATATATACTACATTATGCGTTTATTTTCTCCTGTACAAACTTCCCCAAAGGTTTACGAGATTTGTTCTCTAATCGACCGAATTAAAATAAATTAATTTAATGCTCTGCACTTTATATTATTTACGGATAGATACTTAAAAATTTTTGTGTCTAAAAATTTCGTGGGAGCCCTGGCCCGCTGGCCCCCTGGATTACGCCACTGTTTATATATATATATATATATATATATTTAATATATATTATATATATATATATATATATATTAATTAGACTTAGGACGCACCAGTTCCAGTCTTCCTACACTTGTCTATATATATATATATATTTATATAGTATATATAATATATATATATATATATACTATATATTATATATAATAATATTATATATTATTATACTATATATATATATATATATAGTATTAATATATAATATATAATAATATATTAAATATATAATATATAATATATTATATATATATATAATATAATATATAATAGATATATAAGTATATATATATATATATATATATATATATATTTATATATATATATATATATATATATATATATATGGTCACATTCTCAAACAACTGAAAAGTTTTCTTTATCGTAATTATTAATTGTAAAGAAATCATCTTCGATTTTAAAAATTTTGTGATTTTATGTTTTCTTTAGTCGTTAGGGTCTGTATGTGATAAATTAAGAATGAAAAAAAGCGTTATTATTATTATTATTATTATTATTATTATTATTATTATTATTATTATTTTATTATTATATTATTATTATTATTATTATTATTATTATTATTATTGTTATTATAACATTTATCGTTATTTAAAAATATAGAAATGATGAAGACAAGAGGTATTAAGTAGAAGACGAAACATTACTCGTATATTTTGTTTTTTAAATCAATGTATTTATTATATTGGCCAACCAGAGGACCTTTCGCGATTGGTGGCGTGGAGGGAATGCCTAATCCCCTGAGGTTGGATAGGCTTGGCAACTTTACTGCCACGTTCCCGTACGCACACAGTGCCTCCTAGCTCAGTGGTAGAGCATTCGCCTAGCAAGCGATGGGGCCCAGATTCGAGTCTGGGTTGGAGCGAGAGAATGTGAGCTATTCTTTATTAACTCAAGCTTCGTCGCACTCAGATGTTAATGAGTACATTTGTGGTGTGCTTTGCTACAAATGGGAATTAAGTGGTGCCGATGTTAAGGCTATACCACGCCCATCCTTTACCTTTACTAAGGCGGGACGCCGATCTGGGATAGGTGGGGGTTAGCTCCTACTATTCATTCGTTTCCCTCGATTGCTGTGGTACCACTCCTGTTATAATTTCTATTAATGACTTTTAAGCAACGCCAACTACGGTGCCACCAATCGTAAGGATGGTTTCCGGCTCCAGTACTGTCGCTGCTGTTTATTTACTCTTATCTTTACTGACTCACTTTATAACCACTTCAAGAGAAACCACTAGTACCAATTTATAAAATTCTCACACCAATTTCTGAGAGTTGATAAATCTTCTTTCTCTGCTTTTTAAACAACTAATTTTTGCATAAAACTATTAACAAAGTAAATACTTATTTTTTTTTTCAGCAATAACCAATTGGAAGGAATCAAAAATCTGTTTAAATGTTAATTATAATTTTAAAAAAATGGTAAAACCACAAAAGGCAAAAATAGGATGAGGCGAGGATGGGAAAATCATTCCTGCACACGAGTATTCCACAACCATCTAGATGACGTCTTATCTTCTCGTAAATACGCTCACCGGCCACTGATCGTATAGCGCTTGTAATCTCGATTTGCAAGGCTAATACACAAACTTAGAACAGTTAAAAATAAACCCTGGAAGTCACTCCCATATCAAAATGATCCCAAATAAACCGATAAACTCCCAAAGGGGGAAAACAAGTCTTACTTTTGATTAAAGACTCTGAAAAGAATTATTTCTTCAGAAAATTGTAGCCTTGGACATTACACAATCAATAATTTTAGTTAATAATTAATCAATTGATAAAATATCACAGTTAATAAGTTATATCAGTCAATAAGTTATCACAGTTAAAAAGTTATATCAGTCAATAAGTTATCAGAGTTAATAAGTTATATCAGTCAAGAAGTTATCAGAGTTAATAAGTTATATCAGTCAATAAGTTATCAGAGTTAATAAGTTATATTAGTCAATAAGTTATCAGAGTTAATAAGTTATATCAGTCAATAAGTTATCACAGTTAATAAGTTATATCAGTCAATGTTATCACAGTTAATAAAATATATCAGTTAATAAGTTATCCCAGTGATATTTTGGATCACATCTGATCACTGAAACTCATAAAGGATAGAAATTCTTAATTTCAGTTGATAATCTTATAACACAGATGCTATAAACTTAATGCAAATTCTATTATCTATTTTATCTTCAATTTTTATTTCAAAATACGTCTGATATGTCTTTATAGGTAAACTTTTTTATATATTTTTATTTCCACAGCAAATTTTACAACTAACATAACAAAATTATTGGGTCATTTTGTAAACTATCTGCTTGCCATGACAATTTTTTATACACATAGGAAAAATAATTAATAATAAAAGTTGTTACAGTATACTGAAAGCACTTAAGGAAAGATTTCTCTTGAAATATCTTTTATATTATAAAAGCTGCCTCAAATATTTCTGATTCAAGAGAACAAATCTCTCTCTCTCTCTCTCTCTCTCTCTCTCTCTCTCTCTCTCTCTCTCTCTCTCTCTCTCTCTCTCTCTCTCTCTCTCTCTCTCTCTCTCATAGTATGAATATGAACATTTAAATTGTTTTTTTGAAAAATTTGAAAATGATTGATCGGAAATGCGTTTAATTTAATTTTGATATGGCAAAAAAAAAAAAAAAAAAAAAACGATTCATTGAAGAAATTAAAATAAATATAAAAAAAAGTAAAAAGCGCAGCAGTCGTTGAAATTGATGTAGTCTTTATTTCTTATTTCGCAAAAAGCACCCCATAATAATAATAATAATAATTAATAATAATAATAATAATAATAATAATAATAATAATAAATAATAATAATATAATAATAATATAATAATAATAATAATAATTTCTGTGGGCGGGGTCTGTACAAGCTAATAATAATAATAATAATAAATTAATAATAAATAATAATAATAATAATAATAATAATAATAATAATAATAATAATAATAATAATAATAATAATAATAATAATAATAATAATAATAATAATAATAATAATAATATAAGAATATAATAATAATAATAATAATTAATAATAATAATAATAATAATAATAAGAAATAATATAATAATATATAATAATTTTAATAATAATTATGAATTATAATAATTATAATAAATATTAATAATTATAATAAATATAATATATAATTATAATTATAATTATAATTATAATTATAATGTATAATTATAATTATAATCTTTATTTATAATTGTAATTTGTAATTTTAATTATATAATTTATCCTTCTCAATTCAATAACAATTCTTCAAACTCCTCAAATCTACACCCAATCCTCAAATGATACTCCTTTCCAAGCTATTCATTAACAATTCTATTTCGTTCTTTTCCTTTTCGTTCCAGATAATTATCAGCCTTCTTAGTCTTTCTGAAGATTCAAAATGGATGCAAGACAAGCTCCAAAAAAAACTGTGGAGTAGATAAAAAGAATATCGCATCATAGCAATCCAAAAAAAAATATAATAATAATAATAATAATATAATAATAATAAGAATTCTAGCAAACGCGAGAATAAGTTAAAGCTAATATGATGAAATCAAGCGTAAAGGACAATCTGTTGCAACTTATATATTGACCGTAAATTAAGATATAATGACTGAAACTTTTTAGGGTAGCCAATCAAACACTGACAAAAACAGCTGTTTTTTCAACCCTCGATCAGATATTAAAGTTCCAAAGGGCTTCAATTTCGCTTCTTGTGGCGGTTTAAATTAATTATATATTTTACTAGTTATTGCTTTTATTAAACGCCACACACGCACCACGCAAGCCTACATACATAGACACACACACACACACACACACACAACACCACACAACACACAAACACACACACACACACCTACACAAACAAACACAAACACACACACGAAAAAGTAACATCTCTTTAAGTGAGAATGATAAACAAATCAATCCTCTGTTATGTTTCAGATTCATAATTTAAAATACTTTTGAATATATATCAGCCACGTGGTCGTTGCTGATGCCGTCAAATCTTATTTATCGAGAAAATACACACACCTAGGAGTTGGAAAATAGTCAATTTTCATAAACATATCTCTATAATATAAAATTTGGGCATGGGTACATTTTAAAAAAAACCGCGACCACAAGATAATATATTCGTTGAGTACATATAAAAAGCTGTGTATTATAACTATTTTAAGTTCAAAATGTTTCTTCCCTTTAAAGGAAATGTATCACACCATACGTAAACTTCATAATAAGTATATCTATAATATATTTATATATTTACTATATTTTATATATATATATATATAATATATATTATATATATATATAATATATATATATATATATATATATACTATATATAATATATATATATATATATTATATAATATATATATACTGAATTTTTCGCATAGTTGAGCTGCTGGACACAGCGAAATCTTTGATTGAGTCTGCACAAATCGTATAAATGGTGGTGTTCCTCAAGGGTGCTGTTCTATCCGAACTCAATTTTTATATTTCAGTGATGACCTTTCTATTACTTCACCACATACTCACTCCTATGCCCGATGACTCCACCCCTTCATGTACCCTCTCTCCATCCTTTAGGACGCCCCACCCCCCTATCAACATTGGTTCATGCATAGGAGGGTGCGCCTTTAGACTAACTTTGACCTTTCACGAACTTCTAATTGGGGAATTGAGAACAATGTTGTTTTAAATGCTTCAAAAATTCAGTTCTCCCCATCTTTCTACTCAACATAACCTTCCACACACTATAACATCTTCGAAAATACACAACTCAAAAAATCGTCTGACCTTAAATTTCTTTTGGTTCTCTCTCTCTCTCTCTCTCTCTCTCTCTCTCTCTCCTTTGCCACTATTATTTCCTCCTCCTTCTTTCTCTTCTCTCTCTCTCTCTCTGTATCCTCTTTCTCTCTCTCTCGAATAGTAGACATAACTTCTCTTTTTAAACAAGCTTCTAAAGAGGTTGGGTGGGGATCTAAGTACCTTCAGAATTTCTTTTAAACCACCTAGATGTGTTCTTAATAGGGGTGTCGTTCGCTCTTGTATGGAGTACGCCTCACAAATCTGAGCGGTTCCACTCAAACATCTCTCCTTGAAAAGGTGGAGTTTAGGTTCTTTTTTTGTCTTATTAACTTCCTTCCTTCACTAACTCTTCTCTCTCTCTCCTCTCTCTCTCTCTCTTTGCAACGGACAATACTCTTCTGAACTTCTTCAATCGTATACCTCCTTCTTTAAGAAGACACACGCGACGCACCTTTCAACACAGTCTCATCCAGTTCATCTATCTACCTATCTGACCCAGACTTAAACCGCTATATACTATTTATATATATACTATTAATATATATATATATATATATATATATACTATATATATATATTATACATGTATATGTACATGTATATATAGCATACTCTATATATTTTATTATTTTATTTCTAATTATAATGTCAGGGAGAGAGAGAGACTAGAGACGAGAGAGAGAGAGAGCAGTGTTTTTAGTTATTTTTTATAGGATTTTCTTTGCAAAAAGGAAAAAAAAACATTTTTTTGTTTTTTTTTAACTTTACTTCTGGTCGGAATTTAATTAAACAAGCACCATAAAAAAAGAAATCGCCCGATCGTTTAAAATGCTGCAATAATTCAAAATCGGTTTAAACTGCATAAAAGTTATTCTCATTTCGTCTTTCAAAAAAAAAAAAAAAAAAAAAAAAAAAAAAAAAAAAAATTGGGTAATAAAAACATTCTTCATCCTGATCACGACGATGAACCATACACCAAAAACACAGATCTGGCCCAACCATTTAATATGTGATATAAAAATAAAAATAAATTAAGTAGAAAATGTTAAAATAAGGAAAAAATTATAAAAAAAATACTTGTAAAAAATAAAATAAAATAAATAGCAAAAAAAAACGTATTTTTTTTTTTTGTGCAAAAATAAACGAACCAAAAGGAAAACTTTTTGTTAACTCTCTCTCTCTCCCATCTCTCTCTCTCTCTCAAAGTATATAATAATATATATTATATATATATATATATATATATATATATATATATACCATAATATCTAAAGAAATAAGAAATATATATATATATATATATATATATATATATATATATATATATATATATATATAGTAATTTTTCTTAGAGAATCTTAAAGTTCGAATCTGTCGTGAGCAACTGATCTCCAGACTGATAAATTGATATTGAAAAGAAGATGAGAAGGTTGTTCCCCTCCCTTAACGATCCGTTGACATAGATCCGTTATCGTTCCGTTATAGATCCGTTAAAGTTCCGTTATCGATCCGTTAAAAGTTTCGTTATCGATCCGTAAACGTTCCGTTCTTAAATTTGAAGATTCCCTTGCATGATAACACAATTTAAGAAAAAGCATTATCGAAATTAGTTTTTTAAAAAATGTAAAGAGGCTTCAGAACATTAAAAGTATATGAACGAGTCGATAATATTAAAAGCTATTATTATTATTATTATTATTATTATTATTATTTATTATTATTATTATTATTAATATTATACTATTATTATTATTATTATTATTATTATTATTATTATTATTATTATTATTATTATTATTATTATTATTATTATTATTATTATTATTATTATTTTATTATTATAATCTATTACATATTATTATTATTAATTATTATTATTATATTATTATATTATTATATTATATTATTATTAGTAGTAGTAGTAGTAGTAGTAGTAGTGTAGTAGTAGTAGTATCAAATTTTGATGATTTTTAATTTTCTTTAGCTTTCCTATTTCTTTCTTAGACTTTATATCACATTGAAATTCCTTTTTAATTTATTTAACTAATTTTGAAAATAATTTGTTTTTAAGAAGTTTTGACAACAATATTCTTCATATTAGCACTTGGGTCGGTTTCGACTTAATTTTCACTCCAATTAATGGCCGTTTTTAAGGATGCGGTGAGCGCCACCTTTTTGGAGTTCTGGTGCGGGACACTGTACAGTTTTTTGTTCTTGGTTCAGTGCTGTGATTTGCGTTGCGGTGCGGTGCGGTGCGGTGCGGTGCGGTGCGGTGCGGTGCGGTGCTGTGCGATGAGCGACATAATTTCGGCTTCCTTTAGCGGTGTTGTGCACAAGTTTTTGTGCTTGGTTCAGTGTTGTGCGTTGCGATGTGATGCGCTACAAAATTTCGGCCTCTTGATGCGTTGCGCGAAACAATTTCAGCGTCTTGGCGCTGTGCACAGTTTTTTTTTCTTTGGTTCAATGCGGAAAGATGGGATGTGGTGCGCGACACAATTCCGGCATTCCTTTGTGCGGTGCGGTGCGGTGCGGTGCGGTGCGGTGCGGTGCGGTGCGGTGCGATGAGATGCAGTGCTCGACAAAAATTTGGCTACCTGGTACTGAGCAGTGCGGTACACAGTTTTTTTGTGCTTGGTTCAGTGCTGTGAGAAGAGGAAAATTCACTTCCTGGCTAACCCTTCCTTTTTTATCAATTGAAATTTGGGGCACCTTGACACTCAGGAGCTCTTCATCTGCAGACTCGTCCATTCTTACCCCAATAGGGGAGGGGGGACTCCCACAGTCTTACCTCAATAGGGGAGGGAAGAATCAGAGGGGGTTTTATTCTACCGAAATTCTTTTTACATTTAAAATTTAAATTTCATTATATTAATTGCTGATTAAGAGTAAACAGTCAAGAGATTACAAGCAAATATTAAACAAGGAAAATAATAATAATAAAAAAGTAATAAAATTTAAAAAAATTTAAATTACAAAACAAAAATAAAAAAATAAAATATGAAAATAAATATTAAATTAAATTAAAAAATAAGTAAATTAAAATTTATTGAAAATAAAATTAAAAAATATCAAAATATTAAAAAATATAATTCTATTATTATTATTATTATTATTATTATTATTATTATTATTATTATTATTATTATTATTATTATTATTATTATTATTATTTTTATTATTATTATTGCTTATTATTATTATTATTATTATTATTATTATTATTATTTTATAATATAAAAATCAATATGTTATTTACATCGTGATACGTACAGCTATTTAAAAAAATCCACTCAATAACACTTGTCAAAAGAGCGTCGGGAGCAGCAATTGCCTTTAGCGTGTCAACGAAGACTTATATACTCATAACGTTCGAGCTGTGAACGACTTTTTTTCCAGGTCTTAGGTCATACTCTTACTCAAATATATACTTCTCTCTATATATAGTAATATATATATATATATTATAATATATATATATATATATAATATATATTTTATATATTATATATATTATATATACTATATATATATATATATAATATATATATGATATATATATATATAAATATAAATATGATAATGATAGATATATATATATGTAAATATATATATATATATATATATATATATATATATATATATATATATATATATAATATATAATATATATTATATATATATATATATATTATATATACTATATATATACTATATATTATATATTAAATGCAGTAGTCCAGAAATTTTTTCGCAAGAGCTTTTAGATTAAGATTATATACATAGTATATATATATATATATATATATTATATATATATATTATTATATATATATAATTATATAATATATAGATATATAATATATATATATATATTATGTAAAAATATATATATATTATACTATATATAATATACTATAAATATTATAGTTATAGATATATATTATATATATATAATATATATATAATATTACTATATATATAATAATATATTATATATTATATTATAATAATATATAGTAAGCCGCGATTGGTTGAAAGATAATAAATTCTATGTCAAAACTTACTATTCGAACTGCATTAAAAAAATCCTTTGGCCAGGGCCCCCGCTACAATCAAGCAACTTATTTTAGATTCTCCAAATCTGTATTGTAACAGGTATTCCAGGCCTCCGTTAAATGAGTTATCGGCCTGCGCAATATTATAGTGCAATTCTATACTTAAAACTCACCAACTTATCTCCCTGAAGACCCTTCAAGTGGAAACAACGGTTTGACCGAGTTCAATGCCTTATGTGAAAACCGTTCAATCAGTATTATTTTTATCAATGAATATTCCTGTTTTATGATCAATATTTTGATCATGAAACCTATGTCTTTAAGACTTTAAAATAACTACTACTTGAATATTTAAATTAAATGAGGAAACTAAATTACGTTGGAACACTCAAGCGAAACTACTGAGTAAATTAGAAAGATTTTAATAAAAAAAAATAAATAAAATTGTACTGTTCTTACACAAATAGGTTTTATAAATCGGAACATATATCTGGCATGTCCTTGGATACTCCCACATATATGGCGCATAGGAATATATAGAACCACAGTACTAAATAATAGATATATAAATATAATATAGATATATATATATATATAATATATATATATAATATATATATATATATATACTATAATATATATTATAGTAATATTTATATATATATATATATATATATATATACTGCTGTATATTATATAATAGTATATATATATATATATATTATTGCTTTATCAATAAAAAAATACAAAATACACTATCATCAAATTTATAAAGATCCTCGACCATAAATAAATATCTATAAAATATACATAGATATTTATGCTCAAGAATGGTTATAAATACATAAATTATATTAACAAAAATCTATAGACTGATCGATTTGATACGAGATATTAAATCTTTACTTGAAAATTAAATGAATTTGTCATTTACAAAATATGTCGATTCATAAGTGTGCACAAAATACTGCAAGAACAGTTTTCTTCCGAGACACTCTGCTTTACAATTCCATGGAATGAGTTGCCTCTTGGCGATTTTAAAAAAAATCTTTTAATAGATTAAAAAACTATATTTTTTCAATGAAAATTATGTTATAAAAATAATATAACTGATGAACGTTTAATATTTATTAAACACAATAAAATATTTGCAACACTTCGAAAAAAAAATGATTTCAACAATACATAAGCTTACCTGCCAGTAATATCTAGCAAACCTTGGACCATTAATGCACTTGCAAAATCATATATGCAGCCGACGCTTTAAAATAGCGTATGCATAAAATAAATTACAATAATAAAACACAAAATTACTGTTAAAAAATAGAAGATCTTAGTGGTTTAAAATTTGCTATTGTAAGCATTGCTAGAAAAGAATTGCCCACAACGAAATTATCACCATATTATATTTAAAACACATTTAATACATTTACTTTGTAATAAAAAATATAAAACAAAACACTCCTGGATGACAAAAAAATATAACCCACTTAACGATATAATAAAATTGATCCGGAATATAAAGCAATCAAAAGAGACTACCAAACTTTAAACACCTTGGAATCGGCAACAATGGAAAAGCGATTAAGATGATAAAATATTTCTTGATTTTTTACTATTTATATGGCTTCTAGTTAATTTAGATTACGCACGTTTTACCCCAATCAACAACCTTTAAAAAATACCTGACGTTGCCTGTGCTAAAAGCCACAAGTTCAATTTGAAAATTATTATTACCAACATTTAGAAGGAAACGAAAAGAGTTGGGATTCCTTATTGAAATCACAACTTCATCTTCAAGAAATTATTAATTGTCGTTGAAACAAAAATATAAAAAAGCTAAAACAGAATTGAAGATTTGCAACTGCCACAATTTACAAAATAATACATTTATTCAATAAAGCCACTGATATAATATATATATATATATATAATAATATATAATATATATATAAAATATATATATATCATATAGTATATATATTATATATAATATATATATATATATTATATATATATATATATATATAAATCATTCTATATATATATAGTAAGACGTAGTATCCTTTCAAAATGCTTTAAAAATATTAATAATAATAATAATAATAAATAATTAATTAATAGTGTAAATAATAAAAAATTAAATATTAATAACTTTAGCAATAACGGCCAATGATAATTCAGATTTTCAAAATAAGTTTCAAAAGATGAGTTTTCATTGGTTGCTATTTGTACTTAAAAATACAAACATATTTACAATATTTTCCAACTGCCTATGCGCATAACATCAAAATATTAACATAACAGAAAAAATTAATATTGCAATGCCAATATTAGACTTTCCTTTAAAATTTAACATGAAATGAAAGTAATGTTGTTATAAATTTCATGTAACTACTGCGATTACATCTTTTGCCCGCGCCATTATGAATGCAAATGGTTACATTTTGCTTTAATGTACATGACATTTAAAAACATTGATTCAATTACATAGTGCTCCTTCTTTCAGTAAGACTTCTGAGATGAACTCAACGTATCTTTCAGCATATGACTACTTAAAGGAATAGTCTTAAAAAGTATTTCGAGTGTTCATGCCGGGGTCACAAAATATTTCAATCTATTTTCAACAAAAAATAGTCGGCTTCATATCCTTTCGTCCATATTTTTTATTAAGACCACCATTACGCAATTCCTCACTCCTGTACACCAATTATTTCAGTGTTTTCCTTACAACCCCTTTTCCTCCAACCTACATTCGTCTTCTTTCTTCGTCATCTTCTTTTCTCTCTTCGACTTCCTCCATAATATCACAACATTTCTTGGAACTTTTCTGCGTCTCTTGCCGACACTTTTCTCCTTCCTGCTAACTTACTATCAATCTTCCTTAAGGCGAAACAATAATTTCAGACACGTGATAATTCTTCACATGTGTCTTTCTTTATCATTCACCATATCACACTTTTAACAACCATTTTTTACTTTTCTTTCCTCCTTTCCGAAAATTCCTTCTTAAACAAAATTCCCGAAGGTAGTTCATCAGATTGTTCCTCTCCGGCACATATCTCTCTTTACTATCCACACATTTTCCCTGACTGTCGATCGTCTTCTTCCTGGCCAACTCATTTTTCTAGAAATTCGCACCATTCATTGTGCCACTTTGTATCATCAACCGACTGTACCATTTTCCTATGGCAGTCTCGGTGTCTTTATCTCTTCTCCCTTTACCAAAGTATTTTGCACGATGATTTGTATTTCCCTCTCAAGGACAGTTCACGACTTTGTTTCCCTCTATTCCCACTTTCAATTCCTGAACGCAATAAGACCTCCGGACTGTTCCCAGCAACACTGCTGAGAATAACTCTTAATCTTCTCTCTGCGTTTCGGCATAACATTTCACAAAAAACTTCCTTTATACTGCCACTCTTTTTCTTTCCTCTCTTTGAGACTCCGTGTCTTTCATTTCCACTTTAATTAGTTCGCCGCACCCTCTATTAACTCTCTGCTTACTTTTTAAAAATCTTTCCCGATGCAATCAGTTTCTTGTACTTCATCCACCATGGGTTATTTTCCCCTTCACCCACAGCTACAACATTTCTCCTCTTCAGAACTTGTAGATGTGAACGATGTATCAACCTCCAATAATCTCACCATCTGCCGTAAGTTTTACGTCTGTTTCATCAGCCCATCGTGTTACTTCTTCAACTGATGTTCTTTCCTGGAACAATCTATTATATCTGTGTTCTCTTCAACACTTTCTTGTGCGTTCTATTAGGGACCGTTTTCAACTTCTTTCTTTTCCTGTAAACTTTTTTCGTTCATTTAAACGTGAACGCTGACCCTACATTACATTCAATGATGACTCCGCGGTTGGCCGACAAATCTTTAATTATTGATGGTCAAAGGATTGTGGCCACTGACGGTTTCCTCTGAAACAATCTTCCACCCTCCATACCCTCGCCATTCCAAAATTATGATTTATTGATCAGGATTTCTTCTTGTGAATCTTTCCTCAAAGCTTCTCAAGCGATGGGATCCAGCATACTGCTACGGGTTATTTGCTCGACCTCTACTTTACGAGGCCCTCGACACGCGGTCGACTCCCATGCGAGGTTAGGCTGACTTAGGGGCAATGCGCCTTTGACATTCCTATGACTTTAAATTCATATACGGACTTCCGGCAGGCAACTGCTGCGTGTCTTACCCACTGAATAAGGGTACCCAACTCGATACTTGCGAGAGGAGCTTCAATCACCGTACCGTCCAACAACCTTATTTTCATGTTGTCTCCAACATAACACCTCTTCGGTACGAATTTTTCTCGCACAACCACTACGTTACACCCAGTATCTCGGAGGGTTTTGACTTGATAGCCATTCACCGTCCATACGTTACAGGTAGGTGTGACACTTCGTCATTTTTCCCACCTTCTCTATTCTCATTCAGAAGGACTCGGCCTGCCACCCGAAAATATCAGGGACTTTGTTTGGCCGCTATCAAAAGACTCCGGATAGTCCCGTGCCTTTGTTCTTTCCTTCTGTTTTCCCTGAATTGCTTTGTCCTCTACCACTTGTTGTGAAATAGGGAGGGCTCTACAATCTCTTCGGAGATGGGCCCTCTCCTTGACAACTTAAAAAGCACGTGAATCACCTCTCTGGGCCCAACTGCTTACTTGCGGAACGATAACCCTGTCTGTCGCCACTCCCACTTCCGATCCTGCTTTCATTGTTGGTGCTCTAGATGCATGTTGGTTGCTATTTTTATGATTACTATTCGTCGAGTAACCCCCGCCTTTCGATTATTATTATTATTACTGTTATTGTGACCTTTGATCTGCGTGATTTGTGATTTCGCGTGTGGAGCTGTTTGATTACGAAACTTTATACGATTTGCGCTTCCATATAATCCTTCTGAGCTAGTTATTATCTTCTTCCGGTATTTTCTTTCTTCGTTTCCCTTAGTAAGTCGCGAGTTCTTTTGGGACCAGTATTTAAATACTTATCAGACTGAGAAAAACTCAATAAAGATCATCTGGTGTCAGTTGTTACATTTGCTGCCAGGAAATCCATTTTCTAAAGAGCTTCAATTATCTTTGTAGATACACCCCCCCCATAGGTTGTCAGTTTCTGTAGACTCATGGTTTTGTACATTAGCACCAGTACCCAACTTTAGTAAAAGTCCGTTAGCCTTTCTAATAACGCTTCTTTTTAAACCTTTCCATAGTTCTCAAGCTCTTCAACATTCATATTTGTTGAACACACCTGACCGCTTTACTCGTAGGAAAACATCCTAAGACAATGCTCGCTTTTCCATAGGGATGTCGTTCGCTTCCGCCTGTTTTTTTCAACATTAATAGAGTAATTTTCTTCTGATATCATTTTTCCTTTTCATCGAAGAATTGGAAGGCTCAACTTTGGATATTTGCTAAGCGTAGGGGAATTTTTGCTGTGGCTGCTCGGTGCTGTTGTGAAAGCTATTGCTGCGTCATGCTGACGCTGTTTGTCTTCGGCATCAAGCTTCATCTGTAAGCATTCTCTCCTCTGCTTCTCTTGCATCCTTTTCTGCCTCCAACTTAGCCTTTCTCTCCGCTCTCTGCTTCGATTTTGGCCTTTCTCCACTCCAGCTTCACTTCAGCTTAGCTTTCTCCCTTCATCTTCAAGCTTAAGCTTTCTCCCTCGATCTTCTGCCTCAAGGCAACTTTTCTCTTCTAAAGCAGACTACTTTCTTTTCCTCCAAAGCAGGCGGCTAATTCTCTTTTCCTCCATAGCAAGCCAAGCAGCCTTTCGCTGTTCGAGCGAGCTTCTTGGAGCCGCTCCGTGTTTTTATTAAAAGCAGTGATTTCCTTCACACCTAAACCCCCTGCATTTACACATCTCATAAAAACTCAGCATAGACCGTAGCCATTAGTTATAATTGTGCGTAATCCAAAAACAGGAATTATAAAATACCCGTCCGTTAACAAATCACTTCTGACGCACGGACTCAACAAAATCACGTTTTCTACCAAAGGGAATTTTGAAATTTGGGATTTACTATGTATCCATTTTATGAAAAAAACAATTTATGATTCGCAAAATTAACAAAGGTAATATATATATATATATATTATATAATATATATATATATTATATAATAATATATATATATATATATATATATATAATATATATATATAGTATATATACTAAGTTTTACATAAACTATAGTTAAAATTTCCAAAAATCTTGCGGGAAGTAAGTGTTTTTCCGCCCAGAAACCACAAAGTAAGTTGAAAAATCGGGAATTTTCGAATCACTAATTTCGCTTCGCCCAACTTGTAAAAATTTAACTCCCTATCCAAACGATAATCCCAAAACAAATATAATATATAATAATATAGTTATATTATATATTATATATATATATATATAATATATATATTATATAATATATATATAATATATATATTTAAAATATTTTTAAAAACATATAATTTATACTATCAATTATTTTTTTAATTTTATTTTTTTGTGATTAAAAAGTTAAAAATTTTAATTATAAAAAGGACTAAAATAATAATATATATATATATATAATATAATATATATAATATAATATATAATATATATATATAATTTATAAAAGCAATTAAAAATATATATAATCACTAAAAAATTATTCCAGTGTGTTTCTCTGTTTCCAAACCACGTAATTGTTGCGATAAGCAAAAATGCTATTTCACCAAATGTATACAAAGAAAAATTCAATATATGGTTTAACTTCAATAAAACAAATAGTTCAAACGACCTATATTACAGTTAAAAAAAAAAAAACACAATATCAACATATGATCAATTATAATCAAACAAAATGGGATATTATTAAGATTGCTTACGCCAGATAGCTTCTGGCACAGGTCTGTAGGCAAAATTACGAAGTATGAATGACCCTGAGCTCAAATATATTCAATCAAAGAGCAAAAGAAAATCACTTACAAAGCTATTTCATTGATATGAAAATAAAGACTGGAAAGGTTGTAAAAATAAGTTCCCGAACAGGAAATACCCCATTTATAATAATGTAGCGCGATGGTTGAAAGATAAAAAAATTCTATATTTAACTTGATCTTCGAACTGATAAACAAATCCTTGGCCAGGCCCCCGTGACAATCCAATCAACAAACACCTTTTTAGATTCTCAAATCTGTATTGTAAACAGTACAGGCCTCCTGTTAAACATGATATCGGCCTGCGCAATATTTATAGTAATGCAATTCTATACTTTAAAAACTTCCACCAACTTATTCTCCCTGGAAGACCCTTCAAGTGGCGAACCAACGTTTGACCGAGAGATTCAATGCCCTTATGTGAAAACCGTTCAAATCAGTATTATTCTTATCAATGAATATTCTTTTTGATGATCAATTTATTTTGATCTCATGAAAAACACCAATGTTCTTTAAGACCAAAAATGTAACTACTACTGGGAATATTAAATAAATGAGAAACTAAATTACGTTTGAAAACACTCAAGGAAACTACTGGATTAATTTAGAAATATTTTAATAAAAAAAAAATAAATAAAATTGTTAAACTTACAAAATTAGTTTTCTTAAATTCGGAACATGTTTCTCAGGTATTGATATACATCTACTTGTCATAGTCTATAAGAAACCACAGTAGCTAAATACTAGATTATATGATATATATATATTATCTATTAATCAATAAAAAAAATACAAATACACATATCATCAAATTTATAAAGATCCTCGACCCATAAATAAATATCTTATAAAATATACATAGTATTTATGCTCAAGAATTGTTATTAAAATACATTAAATTAATATTAACAAAAAATTCTATAGGACTGATCGATTTTGAACGAGATATTAAATATTACTTTGAAAATTAAATGAATTTGACATTTACAAAAAATGTCGATTTTTAAGTGTGCACAAAATACTGTAAGGCCAGCTGACATATATAAACGGCTGTTACTACAATGCAAAGGAGTTGCCTATTAGTGATTTAAACAAATCTTTTTAATAAACAAAAAAACTACGATTTTGACAATTAACCATATGTTATAAAATAAATATTAAACTGATGAACGTTTAATATTTATTAACACAATAAAATATTTGCAACACTTCAAAAAATAAATTACAACAATACATAAGCTTACCTGCCAGTTAATCTAGCAACAATCTGGACACAATGCATCTGCAAAATCATATATGCAGCCGACGCTTTAAAATAGCTATGCATAAAATAATTACAATATAAACACAAATTACTTTAAAAAACACACCTTTAAAACACCTTTATATTTACTATGAAATAAATAGCAAAATTTTCCACAACGAAATTATTCACCATATTATATTTAAACACATATTACATTTACTTTGTAATAAAATATATAAAAACAAAGAACTCATACTATACACAAAGTATACACTGTTACATATAATAAATTGAACCGGATATATAAGTATCAAGAGCACCAACTTTAAAAACACCTTGGATTGCAAAACAAGGAAAGCGATAGATGATAAAAATATTTCTTATTTTACTATTATTATGGCTTCCAGTAATTTAAGAATTACGCCGTTTTACCCAATCCACAACCTTAAAATTAATAAAAAAATGATGTATACATTTTATCCAATTAATTATCAAGGCAAATATTATACCAGGACAATTTAGAAGGGAACGAAAGATTGGTTATTCCCTTATGAATCACACTTCATCTCAAGGAAATATCAATTTTCGTTGAAAAACCAAAATATAAAAAGCTAACAAAATTTGAAAAGATTGTGAGCTGCCACAATTTACAAAAATAATGACATTTATTCAATAAATACTTATATATATAATTAATATATATATATATATATATTATATATATTATATATATATATAATATATATATATATGATATATATATATATAATAATATATATATATATATATAAAAATCATTATATATATAAAAATAAGACGTAGTATCCTTTCAAATGCATTTAAAATAATAATAATTAATAATAATAATAATAATAATAATAATAATAATTAATAGATAATAATAATAATAATAATAGATAATAAAATAATAAAATAATAATAATAATATAATAATAATAAAAAAATATTAATAAAGCTTTTAGGCAATACGACCCATGATTAATCCAGATTGTCAAAAATAAGTTTCAAAATGAGTTTTTTCATTGGTTGTTATTATGCACCTAAAAATTACAAAACCATCATTTACATATTTCAACTGGGCCCTTTTGCAGCAACATCAAAATAACATAAAAGGAAAAAATAATATTGCAATTGGCCAATACTTAGGACTTCCTTTGAAAAATACAGAAAATTGAAGAAGTACATGTGTATCATTTCATTTGTACATTACTGCATTATACAATGATATATAATATTTATAATATATATATTATAATATATATATATATATATAATATATAATATATATATATATATTATATATATATATTATAATATGATACTTATATATATATATAATATATAGCCTAGTATATATTATATATATTAATTATATTTAACATTTTATTATATATAATAGTGTCTATATAATATATATTTTTATATATTATTATACCTTATATATATATATTACTTAATAATATCTAATAATCTAATATATATATATACCTATATTATATATATATATATTGCTTCAATGAAAGGGAATAAAATAATGTAACATTAAATTTGCGCAGGTAAATAAATAAGACAGAAATCATGTATTAAACATAAAAGATCCTCCTATCGGCTTTGATCCTTAAACAGACAAAGCAGATTCTGCATGGGTGGTCACTACCCATAATTTTATGATTGTGTCGGCTACCGGTGACCACTGCATTAAAAGCAAGTTCTGTTCAAGTTTTCTCCTCTTTCTGTATAGAGTTGAAAAAAAAGTATGCTCTGAGCCTTTTCATAGTAGAGAAATATTTTTTTTTAGTTCACGTTTTGAGTGAGGTAAATGTTAAAATCCTTAACGAATCTAAATGTGACGCACATACACAAAATTTATTAAACAAAATTCGTATTAAAATTTTTAATAGATATCGATGTAATGAGTAGCTTACAAAGGTTAGTAAGTATGGATCTGTGGGACTCATGAAACCTTGTTCTCCAGCTGGTTTGAAAAATCATCAAGAAAATAAATTGTAATTGCCCTATATCTTTTTATTTTACATTGATTCTCATAAGAGGGCATTATCATTCTTCATTAACAGAAAGTAAGAAGTTCTTTGCAGAACTTCAAAAAAAATGACTTGAAAATGTTTTATTGATGTTTGATTGAAAATCTTTCAAAACGAACATCACATTTCCAATATGATTAAAAGCAGCAGCTTTAACTAATAATGGAGACTGCAATGCAATACATTATGGAAGAGTGTTTGAGAATAAAGTTGAAGACATAAATAAACTTATAACAGATTTTCTTTTCCTTAAAGACTTGAAAAGATCTTTTTTTTTGAAAAAGCGTTTAATATCTTGATCCCATTAACCCCTTAACTTCAACACTGCTTTAAAAATTTTCATTTAGATTCGTAGAACCAAAATCTATCGAAATTTTCTACCAACCTTGTTTCACCCATTCGTGTGAGTTTGTCCATTCTGTGTCTGGGGAAATATCTTCAATATTTTTTTTCTATTAAAATAGTAGTCGGCGTTGGCAATCTAAATAGGCACATAAGTGCATTCCGCTGGCCCATAAGTTATACAATGTGGTTTGTCATTCACATGGATATGAACAGCACAATAAATATAACGGCCCACTGGATATTTCGGACAGCTTAAACACCTCTTAAAAGCATTTTCTTCATTCTTACCACCATGCATTAACGGGTTGTCCAATCAAAAAAAATCACTTTTTATTTCAGTGTTCGTAGTATTATCTCCGATAGAGAAAAGGAAACAAAGAAACAGTTAGAAACCACATGGGCCATTAGAGACTATCCCAGTCTCAAACACATGCTCATGCAGCATACACAACCTACACCGCACCTCAAGGTCTGTCAATTTCATAAACAAGAGTTAATATAATATATACGCCAACTACTACCAAAAAGTAAAAAACTATGGCTAAGGTACATTGCTAAACCCACAAACACAAGGTTTTAATAAGGTTTATTGTGAATGACCAGTAATTACAACATTGCAGTTTATCATGAATAACTAGCTAAAAGCCCACCAATGTGGCTTCGTCAGAATATACTATATGATGCCCAAACCATCCATATACCTATCCAATCTTTTCTTAAATTTGTTGCAAGCGAGTCACACTCAACAAAAAAACCAACCTGCGGGAAACCATTTCCAAATATATAAATTTATAACACTATTACGAATTGTTTTCTTAAATCCAAGATTTTACACGTCTTCTTAAATTTTCTTATTGTGTTCCACTGGTCTCCAGTTTCCGTTGTCTAGTATAAAAGGGAATTAGAATTGGGCTCGATATATCAGATACCATGTAAATATGTTTATCAGACCTGTATCAGTGTTCTCTTCTTGAGAAATTGCTTTTTCTACAGAAAACATGATAGCTCCTTCAGCCTTCTCCTCATAGCTCTTAACCTCAAACCAAAAAATCATTCTGTTTTTGCACAGATGTTTACCCTCTCTCAGCATATTTTTATCGTCTTAAATAAAGGAGGCCCAAACTGCGTCATTACTCTAATGCTTGATCTAAAACTTTCTATTATACAAAGCTTCTTATTAAATTTCCATAGTCTTATAAACCCATATTGCGATTTATTATACCTAGGCATTCTTATTAGCTTATTTTTGTTCCAAACATTGAATTAGCTACTTTCCAGATTGCTGCTTATAATCACATCTAAATCTTTTTCTTGGTCCACAGACTCAAAAAACCCAAATCCCCAATTTCATATCTTTTATTTGAGAAACCTAGTTGAAGAACCTTAACACTTTATTTACTATTTAAAAATTTCATTATACAGCAACGATACGATAAAAGAAATTTATTCAAGGATAATTTTGATATCTTTTATGCAGTCCACTTTGGTTATTTTTTTTTTTTTTGGTATCATCTTCAAACTTAGAAAACTTACATTCAACTCTTTAATTTCTTCCGTTCCAGTTGTTTTATGGCTGCTATTGTTGATAGCTACCTTTTATTCTTTAAATCTATCCATATTGGTGGTGTTCCTCAGAATTCTGTTCTCTCCTAATTTTTTTTCTATTTTGCATCAATGATCTGTCTGTTACTGTTTCTCCTCTCCACTCTTAGACTGAAAACTCCAACACTCATCATTACCCATTCCAATTTAAAAGACGACTCATTCAACAGAAAATAAATGATGATAGCAGGGTAGCCTTGAAGAAACAAACCTCTGGTCTTTCTCGAACCTCTAGTTGGGTTAAAAAAAATACCTGGTTGTTAACTGTTAACTCAGCTACGCGGAGTCCAGTGTTCGAATCCCGCTGATGGAGAGTAAAATCTCTCTACTTGACACAATCTTCCGAAAGACTATAATATCTTCTTTGAGAACTCAATTCTAAAATTCTTCAGTTTAATACTCTAGATATTTTCTTTTCTCAAGATATTTATTAGAAGGATCATATTATATTTTTCCTAACAAGTTTCTAGAAAATTTAGTGTTCCAAGGCTCCAGAGGAACTTCTTCTCACCCCCCCCCCCCCCCAGTTGTTACCTCTGCATAGGAGTATTGCTCGCCCTTGTATAGACTATGAATCACCTAACTGGGTCTGTTCCACACATATTGTTCTCCTTGATAAAGTGTAGTCTGGGTGTGGAAGATTATGTCAAATAGATAGATCAAGAAACTGAGTTATTGAGTCATTGAAAACAACCAGAGTTTGTCGATTCCTTAACTCTCCTACTCTCACTCTCTCCCCCTCCAAACTCTCCTACTCTCAC